>WURS02053134.1:0-10903 GCA_011762765.2 Rhinocypha anisoptera | reverse complement strand
CGCACCTCTCCTCCCGCCCCCCTCCCCCCCCTCCCCTTCCCGTTCTCCTCCTCCCTTCTTTTTCCGCCACCCTCCCTCCCCCACCCCCCAACCCCCCTCCCCCCCCCCGCCAACCCCATTCTCTTCTCTCCATTTTTCCCAACACTCTACCCCAACTACCCAGTGGATTTTATTTTAAGGTCTTCGATAGCCGAGGTCATTCGCGCCGTTTTATAGAGCGCGGTTTTTTTCCTCAGCACTGTACGTGTGATAGTGAATAGAGGGGAGAGAGAGAGAGAGAGTGAAGTAAAGAAAGATACCGGGGTCGTGAGGGGGGGATGAGATGGTCACCATTAGACTTCAGGTCGTTCCACGCAATATTGTAAAAAAAGAGTCATCATCATTGAAATCCGAAGATTGTTTGAGTGTAAGCCCTCCATACTTTCCTATCTATAGCGCTAGTTATCTCTTACCCCCCTTTGGTAGGTCTTATCTCTAGCGTACCTGATAATTCACCCTATATATGTGACCCTCGGTCTTCCCCGCGGGGACTTCCCCACCATTTTCCTTCTATTAAATTCTTCACGTGCCCATTATGCCTCAGGGTGTGTCCTATCCACCTTGTGCTTCTTTTCCTTATAGTACTCCACATAAACTTAGCTTCCTCCGCTCTTTTGTCTACACTTTCTCGTTCCTAACTCTGTCCGTCCACTTGATTTTCAGCATTCTCCTCCAACACCATGTCTCGAAGGCTTCAATTCTTTTTTGGTCTCTTTTTCCAGTGGTCCATGTCTCTGATCCATAGAGTGCCATGCTCCATACGAATGTTTTCTCATATCGCTTCCTTGTTTGGAGTGATATCTTCCTTGAGCATAGTAGTTGCCTCTTCGCCATGAATGCCTTCTTAGCCTGAGCTAATCTACCCTTGATATCCATAGAACTTCTTCCATCCCATGTAATTCTGCTTCCCAGATAGGCGAAGGATTTCACTTGATCTAACGTTTCTCCTTGTAGCATGACGCCTGCACTCAGCTTCTCTCTTCCGCATACTAGTATTTTAGTCCTCTTTCTATTTATTCTCATTTGTGGTACTCATTCAGTACTTATTCCATTGTGTTCAAGGTATTCTGTAGGTCGTCTCTTTTCTCTCCTATGACTGCTATGTCGTCCGCGGAATGTTGCATGTTAATTTCTTCTCCGTTCACTTTGATTCTCATCTCTACTATTTCTTTTATTGCTTCTTATGATATCTTCGGATTTCAATTCAACCTCGCTGTCAACAAACATCTACTGAGCTCACTATTACTACCCCATTGGTCAAGGATCGGTGGGCTGAGGTCAAACGTACGATGATTCACGAACCCATTATGCCTCAGAGTGTGTCCTATCCAACTCATTTTTCTTTTCCTAATTGTAATCCACATTATTTTTATATACTCTTTATGTTTATGCTTATTTACATGTACTATTTACATTATTTTATATACATTCATGTAATTTTTGCCCGAGTGGTTAGGGGAGATTACGTACTTCTTCAATCTCCATCAAGACCCAAAATAAAAGAGGTTTATCTATCAATCTTTGATAATTTCCCTTATTTATATTTATCCCTCGGCCTTCCCCTCTATTTTTCCTTCTATTATATTCTTCACGAACCCATTATGTCTCTGTGTGTGTGTCCTATGCACCTTGTTCTTCTTTTTCTTATCGTACTCCACAATGACTTAGCTTCCTCCGCTCTTCTGTCTGCACATTCTGTCTTCTGTTTCTCGTTCCTAACTCTGTCCGTCCACTTTGATTTTCCGCATTCTCCTCCAGCACTATATTTTGAAGGCTTCTATTCTTCTATGGTCCGTTTTTCCGAAGGTCCATGTCTCTGACCCATAGATTTAATGCGACATCATCAGGTCGGATGATTTCAACTTTTTGATTAGTGATTAAGTCACAGTCATAGTCAACTAGTGATTTACTGAAATATTATTTTGTGAAACGGAAAAGTTTTATTTCCACTTTTCAAGGAGTAGGCATTTTAAATAGCATGAAACTTTTGCAGGTTTGAGCTGATTATTATTCACTAAATTTAACATTTATTCAAATTCGTGCAAGCAGAAATTTGAAGTCTTCGTAGAATCTGAAAGGTATATATTAGTAATTAATAGGGGTCAGTCGCTTTGTACAAACTTATACGCACCAATCGAATGTAATTTAACGACCTCGAATGCTGTAATTTTCAACAATGAAATGAGATAGCACTAGGTACGTAAAGGGGGATATGAAGTCGGATTATACGGTAGGGTTTAACTCCGAGAAAACACTATTTGGACGCAAACTTGAGTATCTTGAGTGGTACAAAATAATTTGCAAGTTTACGTTCCTCCAGACGTGAAATTTAAGTGATCTCTGCACTGGAATTCGCTGGAGTTCAAGGTTCTTGTTAAAAATGCATTACCTCGACGTCAAGGCATGCGAGAGGTGTGTTTACCTCAGTGATCATATAAACGTCATTGCTACAAGCGTGCTTAAAAACATTATATCGTTTGCATTGTTACTGTGAAGTAGCTTAAAATTCCGAGTTAGATATTTGAAGAAACCACAAAAATCACGTGAATTACAGTGTTAAGGAGTTGGTGTTACCGGAGCTTTTCATCGACTATATATCCTACATGCCCACCACTAAATTATCATTCGTTATATATAATTCGTACCACTAATGATTCCATCTAGTAACGATTTTTTTTCCTTCCAGTTTCACCTGCATTATGTTCTATTTTCCAAAGCATCCTGCATCATAAAAATACAGGTCAATAATACTGCACTCTACTTTTTCTGTCACTTTTTCTATTTCCCTAACAACTTAATTTTCTTCCCTATCAGCCTGGTGGGTAGCGTGCTAACCCAAAGGTCGCGGGTACGAGTCTCGCCCAGGGTATGGGTGTTGTGTTTTTCCACAGGGGTTTTTCCATTACTTTAAGGGTTGCGAAATGTCCATAGCCATCGAAGCACCCTATAAACGAAAATTCAATACCTAGCGCTTAATGTACACTATACATATTCGCGCACTTATTCCTTTTGCTCCACGTCCACTTTAGTCTGTTAATCCTTTTCCACAACTTCACCTCAACTGCATCTCCACTCTATGATCATCTATTCTCAAGTAACAATTGTACAAGCGATATTGTGCTACACACTACGGCAGTGTTTTTAAGATACGTACACACCCAATTTTAATCGGAGTAATGACCTAAAAACCTACTAATAAGATATTCTATGTGGGTCAAAATAAATCAAATAACATAACACTCTCTCACTAAAAAATTCTCCGAAGTTACGGCCCGGGTTTCAAAAGTTGTCGTCAGGTATTTATATTTGTACCTGCGGACGATAGCGTAGTACGTTGAACCACGGTTCAGTAATTTTTAGTCGAAAATTGTTATTTTATTTATTTTAACCTTATGTCGAACTTCAAAAATATCACGCCTGAATCCGTTCAATTGATGTTTGATGAAAAATTCCTGGCGATAATAACATAATTTCCAATTCCCGAGGGGAGAGTTTCCCGCTCATTGAAAAGCGTCCATGTGCGTCATTATCGCATCTAAGTTTTTTCTTGTTAATCTTCAGTGGAAATAATCATGAAGTTGCGCATCTGGGCCGAAGATGACGCAAAGGCGATTAATAAAATAAATAATTCAAAGTGAAACACATTCCATTTCACTTTACCAATTTGATTTAAATGTCATGACTGTTTTGTTAAGGGAGTTGAATTTACACGAAAAGCTTGTTATGTAAAGTAAATTATTTCACGTGCATTTATTTTTCAAAACTGATTTCGCGTTCTCGTCACCGTCGTAATATGTCCCCGAAACTAAACACGGGTCACTCTATTTCGAAAGCTGTTGGAGCATTAAGCCGATGGCTAATTCAAAAGATACAAGTTTCCACGCCTAATTTATTTTCTCGTGTTTTTATCCTATAGTATCAAGGGTGCAATTAATTTAGATATCATTATTTATAATACATCCACTGTTGCATAGTTTCTGCCATGGTGTTGTAAATTTATTCTCAGTTCCTAAAATTTTTTATTTCCGAAAAATAATGGAATATTTCCGGAAAAAAACAGGTTCGTACTCAAATGGGGACTTATGTCTAACTAGCGTTCCAAATTCCTACAAAAACGAGGTATGACATCTTGAATTTTAATACGTATCTTGGGAATAAAAATAGAATTTTTTTTCAGTCACAGAAGATAATACAACCCGGACTGCATGCAAATCTTTTGGCTACAATTTGACGCATCATCTGCAATCCTTTGATTGAAACCACTTACTCTCATATACTAAAACTTTTAAGCCTTATTTTACAATCACTCTTCTGCTTAAATTGTATCGTCTCTGTATCCAATAGTATCTCACTTAAAAATATACCTATTTCAGTTTCTTTAATAAACTTACAAGTGAACAACGAGCTACATTTCCTTTGAGGAAACCCACATTAGTCTGTTATGAAGGATGCTATGCCTGGAATTATTGATCCAGAATTACGAACTATTTCACTGAAGATTTAAACCTAATATAATTACCATAGCTATCGTAAAAGATCGTCTAAAGCTAAAATGGACATCTTTGCCACTGTTCGAAAGAAGATTAAGTCCAGCGCCGGAAAAATTTTGGTGATTCCAAGAAGAATTTCCGTGTATTTGCCGTATACACTTCAATCAAGGGATTTTACAGCTAATTCAAACCCATTGAAGGACAAAAAAGTTTTTTTTCCTTAGCACATAGGAGACAATTTGCGATGCAGTAGATAACACATTGCCATTTGTACAAACTTTCTATATTATTTTTCAACATCCAGGTAGTATATTGTAAAGCTTCTTATAGTACATTTTTCATTTTCTATTCCATTTCGTTTCTTCGAACTTGATTTGGGTTTTCTAGTTTTACTTCCATACCTTTTACTTATATTTTGTATATATTTTAGACATTACTTTTCCTTATTCTAAATCATTAAGGTCTACATATTTTTAGTTATTTTTTCCAGTTGTTTTCACAAATAAAAGTCTTGTAATCCATGTTCTCAGGGACCAAGTTTCAGTGTAATATTCCCTTTTAAATACAACGACAATCAAAATTTGTTTTCATTCAAACAGCATGCATGCAAGGTTAATTTTAATATCATTAGTATGATTGGATATTGGGATATTGGAATACATAAAAACATGCTGAGCAAATTTCACAAAGTTACGCCTGAGACAATAACTTTAATTAGTATGAATTGTCCCCTTCGAAGAGGGTCTCATACAAGTCATATTCCGGAGCCTACTACGACGATGAACCACCTAATCGTCTTTAATTATTTTCCTAGGCAAGTTTGACTTCATCATTCTACATGAGATAATATTGCAATAAGGAATACAGATACCATACTCAGGAGTTCCACATTCCCAACAAGGAGACATTTAATGGACATTTTTTCTACCTTTTTGTAATCCTAGAAATAATAGGAATTCGCTAATCAAATTCTTAAAAAAGTTTGCTCCTATTAAGGGTTTCACTTTCCTATGCTCCTCCATCCGATTTTTAGCATTAACTCATTACTATTATAGCGTGCCAAAACTTTTTTCGCATTATTTATTTATTTCATATGCTACTGTCTTTCTTGAATCTCCTCATTCTAAATAGGGGTCTATTTTAAGGTTTACGTTGGTTAAAATATGGGAGTTCTAAAGTTTATTTTCATTAAATTTTTACCCTTAGTAGGAAATGGTACAAATAGCCTACGCTTGTATATAAATATGGGCTGGTCTGTACAGGGAAGGAGTAGGATGGTGGTCGCAAGGGGTTCCAAGTAACCCCTTAAATTTATTTCGGAATTGATTGAACCCTTGCGAGGAATACGGCGCTTTAAATACCAACTTTACGCGAAGAAAATTTATGAACTATCGGGTCCACGTAAACTCCATGGGGGTCACCAGAAATATTGAGAATTCGGAAGGGGTCGCACTTTCCAAAAGACACTCCAGGCGGATATACAACACTTCCGAGCACCTGCGTCACTCGATCAATAGAATCCCAAAACACCCAAAATTCTTATACTGCTTTTTTTCCGACAGAATAAATGGTCTATAAATCTCTTCTTATGTATTCCGAGAAATTTCATCGAATTCATTAAGAGAGGAGAACGTTACCGAAAGTAATCAGAGTCCACTACTTTTTTCCTTGTGTTCCATTATTCTGTGATGATGTCATAATAATGATTTTTACGATTACTTACCGATCCTTTCTCATTGTAGAATTATACTGAGAGGTTTGTTACGTTATTGTAGTTTAATAAAAATCTTTATTTAAAGAAATCCTTTCAAGGAAAAAATCTGGAGGTGGGCCAAGGATGGCTAACGAGGAACAGGCGTCTACGTCTACGAAATACCCTGCAAGCCGCCGCAAGGGCGTGTGGCAGGGGGTGAGCGAACCACTATCATGAACTCATTCCCACTTGCGTATGTTAGATACAATACGCACGCAGAGAAACTACTTGGATGCAAATATTTCAATGACAAAAGGAACTACATGTCATGCGGGAGCAAAATCAATTACGTTTATATTTAAAAACATGTAAGGTAATATACGAGTCGTATGTATAAGCTAATCGTACATATAATACACTAGCTAGCCTAATTATCATTTCAGAGCTTGTTGTCACGTTAATTTTGGTCTCCAATTGTGTGTGGAAAAAATGACATCTAGCACTTCTTGATGAAATGGATGGAACACTTCTTCTCTGAAGTGTTCTTTCTGAAATCCGCATGATAAATTTAACCTGTACTTCAACCTACACTTAGCGAGTGATTCCCAACCTAATGCCTCCAATGTGCTTGTTACACTGCCACGTTGGTGTAAGCTAAACATAGCTACTCTACGCCGCACTCGATCATACTTTATAACTAATCCTGCCTCATTAGCGTCCCACACACTCCCACAAAGGCGATGGAGAGTTAGGAACTATGAAAGCACGAAACAGTAGGTCAGCAAAAAGAAGACTTGGCGAGTTTCTACGAGATTTTCGAATGTATTACCATCGATAATTATGCTGTTATAGATCAGGACGCAATTATTTGTCAATTATCACATTCCAAATGTGGTAATTCGTAGGTATGAGCTTGTTAGAGCAAGAACGAAACATGTAGAGCGACGGGATAGCCCAAGATATTTGCAAGGTCCCAAATGGCCTTTATTTAAATGTCTCTCCCGGTGGAGGCGTCGTATTTATCGTAAAGAGACCCCCACTTTAATGGGCTCACCCACTGCAAAAACGCCACCTTGCAAAGCCAACTCTAAAAAATAAAATCATCAGATGCAACGTATCAGCCCCTGGGATTAATTGCTCAAGTCCCATCAAATAGCCACTCTGAAAAAAAACTCATACAACTTTTATTGTTATATAAGCAAGAACTCTGTGTTGTTTAATTTCGAATACAGTACAGACTTTTTAGGAAACATTTAATCACCCTGATACTGAAGAAAAATCAAGTCCTCAAGTCGTAAAAAGTGAAGAGATAATTCACGTTTAAAGGATACATATTTAGGGTTCCGTGGCGTTTGTTGCTTTCTACTGACAACAGTTTCGCCTACACGGCGTCTTCTTCAGGTCGGAATGAAGACACCAGGTGTAGCCTTGGTGAAGCTGTTTACCGGTCTAGAGCAGACTACGCGGCGTGACTTGAAAAATGCAATATTTATACCTTTCTTTTTTATACTTCACGTTACAGTAATGTAGATCAAATCGTAATTCATTATACGGACGGGTACGATTCATATGGGCAATCGAAAATAAAATTAACCACGGATTATTTACAAAACTCGACACTGAGACTCCATGCGGTTACTGCGCGCGGGACATGTGAAAATCATTTACTTAGAATCGTAATGATTATTTGTCCTAAGTAAAACTGGATCGCTATGAAATTATATATCACATGAAGGCACCTCGAATGTGAACATTCCCTGTAATCTAATATATTTATAATATTCCCTTCATGAGCTAGATGTCGAAACCCATTGGAGTTCATCCTTTATACGTTGGTTAAAAAAATCATATTATTTTTTCAATAATCATGAATTGCTACAGAAATTAAGTTTTCACCGCGAGGTCAGTCAATCAAATAAATAAAAATGTAGTAGTCGTTCCGAAGAATTTACTTTCAGTATCTTTATTATTGCCTTAATAAGATATATATTTTGCTGTGTTTAGGAATGTGTTTGCGAAACAAATTAGAAGTTCGGGCCGACCGGGTTAGCCTGGCGGGTAGCGTTCTCAACGGCTAACGCAAAGGTTGCGGGTTCGAATCCCGCCCAGGGCATGGATGTTGTGCAGGTGGGTTTTTTTCAATGAGTTGAAGAGGTGCGAAATGACCATAGCCGTCGAAGCACCCTATAAACAAAAAATACTATTAGAAGTTCGTCTTTATAAGAATGTTGAAACATTTATTTAAATAAAGAATGTTTACACCAAAATATTATAATAATAAGAATAATGTCTGAAACAATGGCCTTCTGAGATGATTTTAGGTAATCTACTGCTGATGATTTCAGTGAATTTCATTTCACATACGAGTACATCGTCTCACATGATGTGGATGATGTTCTTCTATTTTGTTTTGAATGCTGGTGGCTTCATTCTGAGTGTAATACATGTGTCTCCTAATATTTGTATTTTGGAGTGAATGTGAATATTTGGTGGATACTCACCTCTTTACCACATGCCCTCGCGGCGTCTTGCAGGGTAATACGTAGAAGTAGAAGAATGTTCGAACATTTTTTTGTCCTTCCTTCCTTCTAATACCTTTCAACTCCCATACTTTTATATTTATTTTATTTATTTAATTATATACGTAATTTATTTATAATTATTAGTTATTATGCCCCTCATTTGAGTTTTTACGTCTATGCGCTTAAAACTCTAGAGCATGTAAAGAGCTGGATTTTTTACAGAAGAAAATGTCATATTTATTTTAATTTTTTCCATTATATTTTTAATACTTTTCGTATCCACGCTATTTGTAAGTCTATTTGAAAATATACCTTAACAGTTCAAATAAGTCTCCATTTTCCTACCGAGGTGGTTTCAGGCTTAACTGGAATTCATTCATCGTGAACAAACAAGAAAAAGCACTGTAATTCCACAGATAAAATATTTATTAAGACAACTCGGATTTTACCACTAGAGGTTCTGTCTGTCGTACAGTGCTGCCATCTCTGTCATGCATTAGCAAAGAGTTTCCGCTCATTTTAAAACAAACCGCATGTTTCCATCTGTTTCCAGTCCGGAGAAAAAAAATGGAGGCCTAACAACTTTAATGCACCTCGTAAGTACATTTTCTTCCACAAATGTCGATAATGAGTTAAAGGATGGTTTAGTCAGCGATAAACACGAAAAATCAAAGAATGCTATCGTACACAATAGTCGAAAGGAGAATATTTCCTAATTGTCCTCACATCTGTCTTACTCTTCACGCTGTCATTATTGTTTTATTCCTTATTATCCGATTTGTCCTCATCACATAACTACCATCTGACTGTTACTCTGAGCCAGAATGAGTCATTTGATGTTTATTTTATTACAATTACTTTTATATGTACCGTTTCAGGTTTGAAAAGGTTTTCTTCAGATCAACAGTTGTAGTAAAAGCTGGTTGGTCTATCATTAACACCCTTCTATAAAATTATTCTCAGAGAACTGTTGCATAATTTGTCATTCCGTTTCTTTGATATCCTGTTCGGTCTTGACTTTAAAAATTTTTTTGTTCTGCATTCTCCTTTATATGTTGTTTTTCCCAAAAGCTGTATTCAATATAACGTCATTATAATCGATGGTAAGTATTCCCATATGTGATACACCCTTTTTTAATGGAGATGGATATAACGATCGAATACTTGGAATGCCCAGAGTGGAAATACTTCTGCTTTTAACACGAAGAAGGCAGGTAACCGTAACCTTCTTAATGTTGATAATTAATAAGAGTATCTTTAAAAAACTCTATCGTTGAGATACCCTGAAATATTACAATATGCTTGAAGATTCACGAAATCATAAAACAATAAAAAACTTTGTCACCCCACCCTCCTCCCACAATACCTTCCAAAAGCCCAATCCTCTACTCCCCCCTTCGCACTGCACTGACCCCGCCTCCCCTATACCCTGAGAGTGTAAATACCTGGCCATCTCAACAAAACTTTGTATCTGATGATGACGCCTATGCGTCGAAACTAGTTATATTAAGAAAATTTATTTGTGAAAAGCCTCAGTCCTCCTCTTCATTGTCTAGATGAATTTCCACTCTGTCAAGCCTGAGACAATCGAGTCTAAAAAAGCTTTGTAATTTCCACATCAAAATATATTCTTCCCGGAGCGGTTTCGTCGCTAAGACGACACATCATCGGGCCTTCTTGCGACGGAACCGGTCGAGCAACAAGAGAACAAATTTTACGTGAAATGCACAAAGTTTTATTGTCTCAATCGTGTATTTTCACCACGCAAAGCCTGATATCATTGAATTTAAAATCTACCCTTTAAAATGTAGATAGGTGATTAGAATAAAATAAACATCGAGATGACGCCAACGACAGTCGCCGCAAACACCGCCCCCCCACCCCTTCCCGCGACCACGTAGCATCGTTTCCAGCACACAAAATGTCCGCGGCGTAGTGACACGTGCGCGGATGAAGGAAGCAACGGCCGCCCCTGTTACACGCCGCAGTTTGCGAGAGGGGAATAATGTTTACACTTGAGAATAGACGCCGCCCGCGAGCGCCGGGAGGGGGTTTAAAAAGGGCGGGAAAATCGCAGTCGAAGGGAGGACGGTGTTGGGGCGTGGCATTTGGCACGGAGAGGGTCGCGGGGGGGAGAGGGTTGGGGAGGAAGGACGCGT
>WURS02053124.1:0-10904 GCA_011762765.2 Rhinocypha anisoptera | reverse complement strand
GTGTGTTGGTGTGGGGGTGGGTATGCGGAGGAGTTGGGGGGGGGGGGGGGGGGGGGGGGGGAGGGGAGTTGGGGGGTTGGGGGGGTGGGGGGGGGGGGGGGGGGGGGGGGGAAAGGATGAGTGTCGCCTCCCCGGACCTGGGGGACGAGCGAGACTGGGAAGCAGTCGGAAAAAGAGTCGGGGGAGTGGGGGGAGGCGGAGGGGAAATTGGAATTCTCACAAAATAGTGGTGGTTGGAATCATCCGAGACATCCCTCCCACCTCCGGGCTCGAAGGAATCGCACCTCGGTCCATTTAGAGGGGGAGGGCAAGAGTTATCGCCAGAAGAAGAAGACTGGCTACGTGCAGGTGGGTAGGCGGGCAGATACATGTCTGGGGTGACGGCCATACATCATGTCATTGGGAAGCACACACGCAGAAATCTCAAAGTATCGGACTTAAATATGTTGCTTGCAAATATTTATTTCAATACTTTGAACATTTCCATCATAAATAGTATATAAATGAATTAATATAATCCTTTGGAGGTACAAAAAAACAAAATACACAATTTATTCCTTCGAAAATAATAACTATTAAGAAATTATTGGTTTTTTACAAAGTTACAGCCTCTTCAGTTGAGTGGTTTTCTATTTGTTTCGCCAGGCTTCTGAATTCAGGCTTGTAGTTTGCTAGGGATTTACGAAGCAATTACGTAAGATGTCGGTCATAAGTTTTGCGTAGACTTTGATTTTATGAATTTCACGGATGAGTACTACTGCGATTCACTGCAATAGCTTGTACCACGAATTACAATAAGACGGCAAGCTATTTTTAAACTGGGTTACTTTGATTCTAAAGATAAATGTAAACATTAAAAAAAAAATAAATAAGGATTCTAAGAAAACTAAGAAGGAAGAGTGATTATTTATATCTTCACTAATCTTAAAATATCGCTGGGCCCTATATTCCTAGAGCGAACATATTTCTTCAGTGAGGGAGAAAAAATTCTGAAACCAATCACGACATTGTCACTGATTATCAACTACTGATGGTAGGGGAGCCACAGTCGAAATAACAAGGAACAAAGGACCACGATTTGGCTACCCTTGATGTACACGTGATCTTCTTTATCTTAGGGGCGAAATTGAGACTGGGGTTATGCTTTTTCGGTCCCTTTTTTATCCCATCGTGCACTTGAACCTACGGTGAAGACTTCCACGGTACTAGAGACGCCACGTTCACCACGAGCTAAGGACCTACTGCTACTGCGAGTGACAATCATAGCCTCCACAAAAAACAGTACAATCAACCCTTAGGCTGGTAATGTTAAATTATGTTGGATAGCTTACCTAGTACAGAGCCCAACGTCGTGAGGCAATCCACACCACAGTTCCTTACCGCAAACATTTAATAACCTTGATCATTTTAAAGGTGTTTTTATTTTTATTTACACACTTAACGTACTTTAAAATTTTCCAAAGTCAATTTTCCAATTCATTGATCTTCAAAAATTTTTGTGTTGCACTGGTTGACTGCTTTGAGAGCCAAATTTCGCGGCGCCTTCCTGCGATCGTCTCGCGGAACTCTGCGCCTTTTTTCCACCTCCCCCCCCAAGTCGCTACTTACATTTAAGATTCGCGATACAATCAAGAAATGGTTAGACACAAAAAAAGATTGTAAAATGCATACGCATACAATACGTAAGCTGTGCTACAACTTCTCAACCACTTCCGTGCACGGAAAACATTGTTTTACATGAATGTTAACTGGATAAATGTAGGTATAAAAAATTCGGTGTGAAAAAATAAGAATCAAGACATCGATTCTCAAGGGAAATCCTATTGCGGAAACATTTATAATATGGAAGACTATCGTGGAAAAAGCTGAAAATCTTAGAGAAAAGCCACTTATAGAACTTAATAGACTACGTCAAAGTGCAGTTAATTTCCGTTTAATTCGCGGTAATGACGAGTTACTGACTACGTATATAAATCTGTTACGTAAATATCTAATATATTTTCGTCCCGTGAAAATACTAGTGTTCCCAACAGAAGATGAATGTTTCTTTCCTCCTCGAAATGAAAAAGAATAAATTTACAGTCCCGAGTTCACTTAAATTAGTTCAATTAAAATGGAGAGTTGAATTAAAATTTTAGTTAAGGTAAGAATTTGATTGTATAGGTTTCCTAAACGTGTTCCTTTGTAAGGTCCGTAAAATAAAGTTTATAAACTGGAATTGTTGCTTTTCGCATTAGTTAATTCAGTAGATGAGTGTATTATTTTAGTTTTACTCGTCAGTCAAACGAGGATGTTAAAAGGACAGCTAAAATGAGGGAGGTATTCATTCTTAAATGGGACAGTATGCACCGCTGGCAGCAATCAATAAATAATTATCTCCGAACATGCCTTTGATCGATTTCTGTCAATTTTCATCAATAGTACCACTCTATTAACAAATGTCTAACGATATTCTACATATTCACCAATAGTATTATTTACCAGAGTTGGATATTTTGAGGTGATTTCATCCTCTCGCCAGCCATTTCCATATATTGATCTGGTAATAAGTAGATTTCTCTCGTCAGGTAATATATATATGGACGGAGAATGGCATGTGTGTCAATTTTAAGCACATATTATTGCTTTCCAGAAAAATCAATGCTCAACGCAATGATGCATCCACACCTGGTATTCGCACACGACCCCTGGCCATCGATGAATCCTGGGTCCATTTCTTTTCTTTTCCACGTGAAAGCTCGCTTGTTGACTTTTACGTTTACGCGCTCTGTTGGAAAGCCATAAAAGAAGGAATTTATCCATTTTTTATTGATTGCATACGTGACGCAAACAAAATTAATGTGCCGATAGTCATGATTTTCGACCGGTTAGAGGTCCAACAAAAAGAATCCAACAGGAATATTTCCGATACAAATAAGCCAAAGCTTTCATTATTTACGTACACGTAATGTTTTGGAAATATCAGTCAACGAATGAGGAATTTAATGTTTTCATTATTTAACCAATAAAAAAACTGATTTTAAACATTGCCCCCAGCAGTGAAAAAGGTTTTAAATGTGTTTCTGCTTATATGCAATTGAATTAATCAGTAGGTTTATTTTACTCTTAGAGTTAGTCACTGGTGTAGACTCCTTCAGATAATTTGTTTTCTGCTTTTCTGAGAGGGAAAGTATATAATAATTGTACATTTATTAAATCTACAAAACATTATTATTATTAATTCATTCGAAAAGCTCCGAATTTGCCGAATGTTTTGAACTGTTCTGAACGCTTCAAACTTTGTTAAAAATTACCTGTCTGTCTGTTTCAAATTAGAAATGGCCTGTCGGCGGCGTTCCGTCTCTAATGTACACTCTTTACGGAATGTGAAGACAGTGTGTGGTCATGCGTGGATTATGCGTCGATCATCATCCCATCTGATGCCATTTGACGTAATCGTAATGTAAATAAAAACTTTTTTTGTCACCATGGCGTGAGATTGGAGTTATTAGGTGAAAAAAAATCTGAAAATAATTTTATACTCTAATGAACGATGAAAAATGTCTTGCGAATAAGTTTTAATCCATTTTTTTTAATTGCTGACTCTACCGGTATTCATATCATTCCGTCATTTCTTTTGTGCCCCCTGGGGGTAAATGCTCAGGACGGACGCTATGCATGCTTTAAATTTACTTCAACTTATATCCACGGTTGGTTCCCCTCGAACAAAAGTATTTCCCGTTTGTGTGTCCCACTTGGAATCTCCAACGCGAGTGGTTCCTCTCGACGAAGGGCGATCGGATCGAATTTCAGGTTTGAAGAGAGGCGGGAGAAGTCGCGGTGTCGCCATAATCTTTTCTCCATATCTTCTTCGCCACTCGGTATTCATACTCGTCAGGTGCTGCATCCATAGATTATAATTGAGGTAGAACAAGCCTCCTGGCTGCACAGTAGAGAGAAAGCTGTTCCATCTTTGAAATCACGTGACTTTTCCGCGGTGGCGCGCGATTTCCTGTCGATTGACATGGAGAAAACATTGTGGAAACAAAGTTTTACTTAAGTTCACGACAGCAAATATTATACAATCAAACATAGACATGAAAAAACCACAAAAAGTACGTATGTGTTAATATAAATACATATGTGATCGTCCTGTTATTGGATTAGGATTAAGTTATTTCCTGAAAAGATTACTCTCTTGGCATTTTACTCCTACGGAACTCTTGATATAAGTAAATAAACAAAAGGCGTAACCATGGCAGAAGCATAATCTTGCCCGAAATCACGTGCTCTATGATGACAACATGCGCAAAGGACCAAAGGCTCTCTTATGATTCTTACTCTGAGGCTACATCGTGATATTTGTCTAGGACGGGGGTGGCGAACCTATGACACGCGTGCCCAAAGTGACACGCGGAACAATTATTTTGACACGTGGAGCTGGGGGAGGGTGCTGAGTGCAATCCCACGGGAATTTATTATCACATAGTCGAAATAAGTCGACTTGCTAATTCACTGACTGATTTGGAGACTTTGACGACTTATATTTATTATTATTGTTTAATAGTGTCGAATTTACTTTTTGTTTCATATAAATTATACTATCATTATACTAATTTCATGTTATTTCACACCGTAGAAAACTGTTGATTAGACTGATAGAGATTTTGTTTTAAATTTCATTCATTTCATTGTCTTTTTTATGCACAATAATAAAATATTTAAATGAATAATAGTGATAAATTCAAAGTAAATGAATTTGATTATCATATAAATTAACTTTTTCCTATGAAAACAACCCACGCCTCTTGCGGACAAAAAATAGACATCTCAATCGATAGGTTGGCACGCGAGTCAAGAGTGTACTGTCGTCTCATGAACTTTGGCACCCGTTGTCGCCCCGAAGGTTCGCCATCCCTGGTCTAGGACGATTGGAATCTTTATAAAGTCGTGCAATGGGACACGCGTTTCCGTTTGATTATTCACTTACTTTCGGGCTAAAAATTATGGGTACCCGAGTTTAAAATTCAGTCACAAGAAAAAGGCCCGATCAATCAATCTCAACGTGATGGATACAACATTTTATCTTGCTGTATGCTGCGAATAAAAGTGTTTTCATATATGGCATACGATAAAAATATTTTTAACACCTTTTATTGGCATTTTATTAGGGCATAAGCAAAAAAGGGCCCATTTTTGTCACCTTCGCCGGCGCAAATCCGAAAATTTAAACCATCTTTAAAATCAAAATAGAGAGAGGGACATTGGCTGAATTGATCATTATAAATGCGTTTGCCAACTCTTATTTGTTTTAAATGAATAAAAATTAAATTGTCGTAAAAAAAGTAAAGAACTTTTTCTCGTCACCTGGTGGACATATGCAATAAAAACATGCACCATCATAAAGCTGTTGTACATTGTATGAACGAGCACGTAATGATATAAACGTTAAGTTTGTGGACGGAAATATTACTGATAATATTTTTATAAAGCAAGTTAAAATTCGGAATCAATTACCGATTGAGATTGATTACTGCGTTTTCTTGAACATCTACGAAATACCCCGCAAGCCGCCGCAAGGGCGTGTGGCAGGGGGTGAGTGCATACACACCAAGTACACACGTGCATAAAAAATTTCGGAATATTTAAGGAAGATAATTTTTAGAATTTAATAGTGTCTAGTGGTGATTAACACTGCCAATAAAAACGCTGAAAAGATCGAGACTGAAGTTTGGACTCTGGTGTCCACGATTATTTTTTAAGTCTGGTAGTAGGTACGCGTCTCACCTCCACGAGAATGGGATGTTAGGAGCTTTGTAGGAGTAGCCGCATGCGGGTCAGCAGAGCGCTGCCTCTGACTTGTCAGAGGTGTCATTTTTATTTCGTCCGTGTTAACACGTAACAAAAGGCCGCTTTGTGCGACGCGCGAACGATCCCGAGTTCATTACGCGTTTGTAAATTAAAACCCCCTAATGATCTCCCGCGAACTATATACCCCCGGAAATTGGAGATGCCGCCCCGGAGATAAAAAGATCACGTTGTCATCGATTGCAAATAGAAATAAATATTCATCGCGCGATCATCTCGTCATCAACGGGGAACGTGTCGTCGCTGGCGGGATCGTTCAAGTTGATCGCGCATCTTTTTTAAAACGACCTCAACAAGGAGTGAAGGAGTCACGAGAACAAAAATATATTCTCCGTAATTTTTTTGTCGTGTGTTGAGTACTTCCGGTGGTTTTCCCCCGGTGACGTACGTCCATTAAGTGTCCGCGCCTTCTTCTTCTCAAGTGACGGGGATTATATGAACACACCGTGACATCGACTGTACTGCTAAACTAGCGGTACGCAGTTTAACACGTGATAAAGAAGTATCGTTTTGGTATGGGCCAGAACTGGCTCGTAGGAAGTTATTCCAGCGATGGCATGTTCCATAACCTTTTAACTCTTTCACACGCATGGCCTTCCTACCTGCCTTCTTCATTTCCCTCCCAAATTTCCTTCCACTGTGTGTAACATCAGAATTATTTGTACCTCGGGAGTAAACCAAAAAAACCGCCGCACACACTTCCAAATTTACGTCTTTATTCTCTCATTTCTCACTTCACAATCCTCCCCCACTTCGCACTCAACAGTCCCCGCTATTCCTCCACACAACAATACCCGCTCTTCCCCTTACACAAACGCCAAATCAAAACTTTCCAACAAAAACAAAGGGGGGAGAGAGAATTGGAACAGTATCAGATGTAAATTCTGAGTTTCAGTTTCTCGTTCCAATTCTCTCTCCCTGTTTTCCCCATCGCTTGAGGAGCGATTGGGAATCTCTTAATTGCTTCTTTGTAATTGGTCGGGATTTATTTATTTATCCCCGCATTCTTTTCAAATTTTCAACTTTTCATTTAATATTTGGTTTATCATATTGCATATACTACTATGATATTTAATACAACTTGATCTTTTGATCAACAACCATCCAAAATTCTACTCCACACCAACAACAATGAAACAAATGGCCAGTACACACATCGCAGCAATAGACCAGACATTACACGTGTATTATTTTTGGAAAACTGAGATGGTCTCACGTGAGCAACTAGTTTTCCTCTGGATTCACTCTTCGTCTTTTATTCGTTGGTGTCCTCGTTCCTTTTCTTGGGGGAGGGAGGGAAAGGGGGGGGGGAGACTCATTTTACTTTTATATTATTTCCTCTGATATGCCACACACACAGTCCTTTTCCACCGTGGCTGCTATCGTCCGTGTCTCACAGTCGTCAACGTCTTCGTCGTCGGTTTTCCTGGGCTATTCCTGCCATATTTAATTTAATATTTCTGCCTTAATTCCAAAAAAACCACTTCTCCTACCAAGTACTTTCAAATGCGCTGTTGACGAATGTTGCTATTAACAAGTGATATTTGACTTCAAGAAAATAAAAATTTCTATAATTTTATTTTTGAAAACATGTAATCACAATATTGTACTCTATTGTTTCAATAAGGATTATACCGCACAACATAGAGGGTGAACAACGGAGAGAATGAAGAAAGCAATAAAAATATCTGAAGAGATTTTGTCACCTTTACTTGACTCCATGGCCCATGGGGTTATTGGGGAGCAGCTTGATCAAAGATGGTCTTCTTTGAGACAGTGGATGATTTAACTTGATCCTTTAGAAGAATAAATTATCGCGCAAGGAAAATCGCGGAATAGTGATCCCGACGAAAAAGTTGTATTCTTCATCAAGAACGTAATCTTAAGACTATCACATTACGCATATTACGCATTCTTTAAGAGGTTAAAAAAATGGCGCACAGCATTGTTTTCTACCTCTGATTTCTAGTATAACATTACGTGGGTCTGATCGTCTGCCTCCCCCCCCCCCCCACAATACTCCCCCCAGGTTAATCAGTGTGTGAGAGCCTGAAATAACGAATTATAATAATAAAAGGTCTTTATTGATGAGGCGAAATTGAGAACAAATAGTCCCTTCTTCCACACCTAACACCTTGTCACAAATATAATATTACCTGGAAGTAATGTGAGAGCTTTTACAAAAAAATAACATAGGATAGAAATTATATTATAATTATTAACCAGGTAGAAAAAGATATTTACAAATGTGTGGGAAAATCGTAAGAGTAGATGGCTGTTATTCTGGACGAAAAAAACCCACTGAATAGGAAAACGCCAACCTGCGGAAACTTACTGATTGAATAGTTAATGTGTGTAATAATGGTTTTTGTAAATTATTATTGATACACACATCCATATACATGTATGCACATACATACACAAAAATAAATACCGACATAATAAAAATAATACAGTGAAACTTGTCTTAAGCGGAACCTGTACTAAGCGGAAACCTGTATTATCCGGAAAAATGTCGTGGTGTCGTGGTGTCTGGTCACAGGTTCCTCTTAAGACAAGTTTCACTCTAAATAAATTTTTATGAAAGTAAAATTTAAAAAAATATGTATTTCTTTATTTATCAGAAATTGCGCTTGTTTAATTGTTTCCCAATTGGCATTTCGACACCCCCTTACATACACTGCCGTGTAATAATGGTATAACCCCCTCGCACTAATGGCCAACCCTGCGTTGAGCGGAAACCTGCCCTATCCGGAAAAATGTCGGTGTCCCCACAGGTTCCTCTTAAGACAATTTTCACTGTATATTACATTATTATTATAAATTTTTTAAATAATAAAGTTATTATAATTATAATAATTGATTATAATAACGAATAGGGGGAGGATTCTGTGACGTAAGGTGTCGTTTCTTATGAAAGACTAGGAATATTGGATGAAGGGGGAGAGTATAATTGGGGGTGGGGGGTGTGGACGGGGTGGAAGGCTGTTGTTACCGAAGAAGACGGTGGGTGACGGACACTCAGGGACGAACGGGGGCAAAGTTAACCTAATCTACCCACGGAGGGGACGCCGTGGTCGTCTTACAAGACGTAGGACATCCCTTCGTCACACTCGCTAAAAGGAATTAATTTCCCCTCCATGCTCGCCCTCCATGAGAGAGAGAGAGGTGTAAAGTCTAGCCTATTGCTGCCCTATTGTTGCGATGTTGTGTACTGGCCATTTTTTTCATTGTTGTCGATGTGGAGTAGGATATTGGATGGTGGATTGTTGGAAAGTTTTTGTTTGGTGTTTGTGCAAGAGGAAGAGCGGGGATTGTTGAGGAGGAGTAGCGGGGACTGTTGAGTGCGAAGTGGGGGGGATTGTGAATTGAGAAACGAGAGAATAAAGACGTAAATTTGGAAGTGTGGTGTGTTTTTTTTGTTTACTCCTGAGGACTAGAATGGTCCAAATAATTTTGACGTCAATATATATATATACACACACACATGTATATATATTCTGTTCCCCAATTGGACAAAGAAATAATGATATTTTAAATCGATCGGTTCTATAGTCTTTCATTCTTATTTTATGTCTTTGTTCTGATCTATGTATTCACATATGTATATTACAACCCGTGTTAGACCGGGTTTTTATTTTTGCGCTGAAGTGATGCGCCTCAAATTTACGTAGCTAATTTGACCTGCAGTGTTCGGATGTTCCTTTTCACTTCCAGACGGATTTTGGAGTATATTCATAGATAATTCCAAAACCAGACATAAAGGAAAAAATGGCGGAAGAGAATGGAGAGGAAGCTGCCTATATTATAACCCTGGCGACCAAATTTTTTAATTTTTTTTTAAATTCTGGCAAATAATCACATAAATTAAATGTTAATACGTATATCATTAATTAATTATATTCCATGGAAGAAATGACTCGTCGCTTTGTTGATTTTAAGGTTCTCATTTGCATTTCAAAGGGAGAACAATATTTTTTTTAGATTAGGTATATTACGTGACATTATTTCACGTGAATTCAATCGTTAACGGCTGAGTAGTCACTAATCTCGCAGGAATGTAATGACAAATGTTAATTCGCATCTCGCGTCACGCGAATCCGCGTCATTATGTTTGCCACTCCCCCTCCCCCCTCCGCAAGCGACTCGACGACCTCAGTACAAACTACTAACATGTGTGCCCTGCAGCTGTGTATGTACGTGCCTGCTGTTTGCTCATCCCATGCCGCACGCCCCAGGTGTGAATTCCAGGTAGTGTCCCTCATATCCTGCGGAATTAATCTTTACTTGCTCCTCTTATACCAACCGACGAAGTATATATACAACGGAGAAGAGAAACTGTAAAAACCAGATGGGGATGACTAAGAGTATTCAACTTCTCTTCAAGTTGCGGCTCCTTACGTTTAAAATCTACATTGTAACGTCAGAATTATTTCTAACATTCTCCTCCCCGGGAGCAAACCAAAAGACCCGCCGCACACTTCCAAAATTTACGTCTTTTAATCCCGCATTTCTCACTCAACAATCTCCCACTTCTCACTCAACAATCCCCCCGTACGTAATTACCAAGCAAACTTATTAACAATTGACCATTTAAAATTTAACACAAAATCAACAACAATAAAACAACTGGCTAGACGTTACAACATGTATCTCCTGAAATAATGCTGAAGGGCGTCAGGTGAAAACTCCACATTTTTTTCTAATTAACTCCGAAATTTTCTTAGGTTTTTGAAATATTCTAATCTATTTTCGAGTATAAATGAGACACCACGAATTTTTCATGATGGAACGAATTTATATCCCTTGTTAAAATGTTTACAATACGTCCGCATAATAAAATACAAAACAATCACGGCCCGGGTTTCGACGTTAGTGACGTCAACATCAGGTGATGACGCTACTAATGTCGACTTGATGTCACCTGATGACGACGTTACTTACAAAGATCGAAGTTTCAGGCGTGATGTGGTGGAATTTTAACATGTTGAGTAAATTATTAATGTAATTTCCCACAAAAATATATGTTTATTGCGACCAGGTTTCTATGTTACTAC
>WURS02053113.1:0-10904 GCA_011762765.2 Rhinocypha anisoptera | reverse complement strand
CCCCCTTACCCACCCTCCCTCCCTCACCCCCCCGTATACCCTCACCCTCCTCCCCGTCCCCCCCCACTCAGCTTAGGCTTAATCCCAAACCCCACTCCGTCCGACGAAGAGAAAGTGCACAAGACCGAAGCAGTCTCGCCGTTTCGACTACAAGTGAATGCCAATCCCTTAATCCAGTGGATGATTCGGATACTCACTCGCAGAATTCCCAGTTTGCTTTTACTCAAAGCAAAAACATCAGAAGTTGAGTTAACTCATGCGTAGGCGGCAGGGCCATCGAAAACTCGAATCTCCCTATGCAAAGAAAATCGTGGAGTTAACGGTGTTGTTTCAAATCCCCTCAACACTGGCATTAGGCTGCTCAGAACGAGAGTAAGGGTATCATTAGGATTGAATTGCACGGCCTCTCTGCCGTGATGCTCTACCACTTAAGCGTTGGACGGGTGAGATTCGGGTACCCTCAAGCAGCTTATCTGTCGGCCTAGACGTTAATCTTTTTACGTTTGAGTCACTTGGAGTATGTTTTACTGTTGTATCCTCATATCAGTATCATTCCCATCAGGGGGCTTGATCTATTAGAAATATGAATTGGGAGTGTTCTGAGGACCTATTCCCCTCTCCTGTCGTTTCCCCACGCCTGGTTCTGATCACCCGAGTGCACCTGGGACCCATAAAGTAAGCAAGTCGCAAAAAATATAAAGAACCCCGGCGGGGTATATTTATACGAACGCCCAGACACCGAGAGGCAAGGCTCGAGTTTACCTCGGGCCCTCCTCCCACCCTGCTAAGTCATCCCCCGCGCTCTCAAATAAACTTGATATAAGCGAAGTTAATGTTGCCGGCGTCTATTGATTACGGTTGCCATGGCGGCTTGACGTAATTCATCGGCAGGGTCGTCCTCTTCCGGCGAACTAACAAACGCAGGCGAGACGGGAGATGTTGTGTGTATAATGTAGAGGTAGGGGTGAGGGAGGCGGGGAGGGTCTGAAAGGCGGTGGTCGAAGGAAACTGATCAGAGTCTCATTATGCGCTATCCTGAACTCCCTTTCCCCTATCGACTCGGCGTAATGAATTCAGTCACGAAAGAGGAAAAAAGTGATTTATCGTGTGCCGATCCTATCTCAGCTAGTCTTGGAATATACTTACTGAAACACTTGTTGATAATTGGCTGGCATCTCATGTAAATATGGTTGCGGTGTTGGTGTATCGCCCTCTTATTCCTCGCATTTTCTCTTTCCGGTGAACTCCATATGATTTATTGGTTTCGCTTATGTTATTGATGAACTCCATGCTCATAATTGGCTACCCGGTGATGGAAAGTGAAGTCAGTTCGGGCTAGTATGCTTATGGTTTTGCACGAGCAAATTAATGTAATATTTTTTCACTTTTAAGCTATACTACTGGACTCACTCTAGGAATCGGCTTCATATATGTATAAAGTTAGCTATTCTAGCGATCAACCAGGAACTACTCTCCCATTACAGCACCTGCGAAGTATATCTAAAGAGGTCCTCGGGTCTCTCTTTCGACGGCAATATTACCGCTATAATTGGATCATAAGTTAAGTTTCGCGCTCATGGAATAAAAAAGAAAGACCGAGCAGAGCTAGTTAATCCATAAATAACGCTTTAATCGTTGAGAGGAATAACGAGACCTTTTAAATTCACTTATCGAGCGCCGCTTAATGAACCTGGAAATAATTCAGGATCGCATCTCTCGATGAAAAAAGAAAGAAATTTCGAATTAATGACTTAGGAGATAGTGACGATGAAGAATGAGTGGTTTGGGGGAAGAAGAAAAGGGAGGGCCCCTAGCGCATAAAAGTCTCGCTACGTAAAACCATTTCAAGACACCTCTGTGCTTAAGGAACGAAGAAAAAACCACTTTGCAACTATCCGTTGTAATTACTTTGCACTCATTTTTTCATCATATAGAGCGTTTTTTCTTAGTACAAATGATTTTTTTTAAATATTAACTTTATGTGCTACTATATCAGATATCTTTAATGCGTATCTTAGGACTCAGGTCGAGGACATATTAATGAGTGGATTAAAGTATATTGATGGGATGAATGACACATGCGACTACTTCCATAGGTCGCATGAAGACAAGGGGAATATAATATTATGGAGAAAGAGAGAAACTGGGAATAAGATTGAGAAGATTCGACGATGAGAATGTAAATGAATGTAAATTGCAAAGGAGTGGCGAGTGGAAGTTGAATGAAGAGTTTCAGAAGGCTTGTCAGCGTTTGAGTAGAGTAAAGATGATGTCCTTGGGATGAGGGATTTTTCGATGTGAGTAAAGAGAGAAACTCTACTGTTCGTCAAGTCTTGTGTAGTAACGGCCCTGTTGAAATTCTGCCAGAGCTTAATACCCCTCTCGTTTATTCTTTAACCCCACAAAACCCTTAATTAATTATCTCAATATCTTACCTACAGCTTAATGAAAATTACTAGGAAGTAGAACGTGATGGAGCAAAATAAATCGTTGTTTGTCAGTAGAAGGAGTTGACATGAGATGAAGAAATAAGGAAATGTGGTTATAATTACAAAAATTTAATTGATCTGCCGTAGAGGTATAAGGTAGTTAATCTGTCATTGCAGTGATTTAGAGTAATTAAATATTCTAAATTTTCTATGTGCTTACCCTAGACCATAAAAAAGTTGTACTATTAGCTTTTTAAGTTTCTTGGCAAATGGGTTCAACTTACTGAATAAAGGCTATTTTAGTTCAGGTTACTGCATTCATGAGTTTTACATGGTAAAATCTGGAAGGGCACTGCTGGTTCGAAATAACTAGCCTGTTTAGCGAAGTGAAAAATTGGAAACTGAAAATTGATGACGTAAAAGATAACAGAGCAGATTGTATAAATAGTGGAAAGCCTCTAACTATATACATTTATTTTGATGACACTTTTACCTTTCCAAAGGAAGAGAATTTTGAAAATTCCGTTTAAATGATTGGATTAGCTGGATAAATATTGTAGGTATATGGAAAACAATGCACGCTAAAACCAACTAACTTTGACGTAGAACAAATATGTGGCTGGTGCGTTAAATTGTTAGTTGAATCATTCAAACCGAGCAAGAGAGGAATAATCTTTCATAAAATTAGTCCGAAGATTTTAATATAGGCTTTACAAGCTACATTTGCTGAATTAATTATTAGGAATTAGGCAATTAGGAACAATTTCTCAAAACAAATGTCAATGACTATGCCTTAGTTTGGGAGAAGTATTTTTTTTTTATCTTTCTACTCTGGTATTTCTAAGGTCGTTATATCCCCCAGCTGTAATTTTACTTCAGTCGTACGAGTCATATTATGTCAACTTACCTGGTTATATACGAGATATTTTTAGAATCAAAATTCCTCAGCAAAAGCAGTTTCATGTAATATTTCGAGTATAGAATTGCAGTGTAGTGATGAAAAGTACCTGAGTATTCAGGAAAATTTACTGCGTCAATATTATTATTCTCGCTTTAATAATGTTAAAATTTCAGTGTAATGATGAAAAAATATTTAATTTTACCTAGTAATTGAAACCTTATTTAGCTTATTTTTCACAAAATTCTGGCTTCAAAGAAGTACCTTTTGAAAAGAAGAACTGAAGATAGAAAAGTGGCAGTGTGGAAGGTGGACATTGTGGAAGAGAACAAGACAAAATCATCGCTGTCGTTTAGGTAATAGAGATATAGTGGTGGTAGAGGAGTTGACACAAGCTCAAAAGCAGAAATTTTTCTAAATTGTAGAAAATATTAAGTCACGCAAAAAATTATGGCTATTTGGAAGTCATATTTAAAGAGATATCGTCCACATCTACGTCAACAAATACCCTGCTAGCCGCCGGAAGGCATGTCCTACCTTGCCGAATCAAATTTTAAAATGTTTCGATTCCCGCCCAGTATCTTATATACAGAGGCAAACACCAATAAACCAATATTTACACCCCAGCAGATACCTATATCTATAAACATTAGATATCATTTTAGTGAAATAACGCTCCACTTTGCCTGGAATTTAGTCTACAACCAAAACCTTATTATTGACTATGGCAAAAAAGGTTATGATCCCTACTTCATTTTATCATAAAGGCGGCTGGAGTTGGAACCAACGGAGGTACGGGTTCAGTTTCAAGAAGTAATGACTCGTGTGACGGAGTGACAGAAGACCAATCGCTTTTATCCTAAGGTGAGAATTAAATAAAAATAGCACTTGGCCAGTATTTTAAACTATTCAGTTTCCATTTAAAGAAAATAAATATAAAATAGCAAAATTGGTTTCCAAAATCTACTGAATGAATCTGAAGAAATATTAATTAAGAGCAGCGATAATAAAACAGATCGGAAAACAATAATACCCAATTGAAATCTAGAAAAAGTGTCATTGGTGAAAACTTACATAATGCCTCAGTCCTTGGCGAGAATTTAAAGGTTGAGGGACGATGCTGCATAAATAGGCCACGACCTAGCCAAAATAACGGATCTTAACTACTCCCTTTGATAATTCGAGTCATAAGAAAGAGTATGAGCCCACCGTGAAAAAAATAAAGGATTAATTTCAATGCCAGGCTTGCTGATGAGCCGTCCCGAGGTACTAAAAATATGCTTGGATGAAGCCCCCACTCAAAACACGAAGAAACTATTCGCATATGTTAGAGAGATTGAAAGGGAAAGGCAAATTGAAATGTGAACGGGTGAAATGTGGCACCATTGTTTCATATTTGTACTTTGAAAATTCCTATCTGACGGTTAGAGAATTACGTTCGCAGGTTTGAAGTCACCGGATGTCAAAGTCAATACTCTTATTTTCATGCCGTGGAAGCACACTATATTAATGATCTTGTGTTTTTTGATAGCCACCTACACACCAACGCCTTGCAAAATTTCACTTAAAGTTTGACAAAAAGTTTTACTATGATGTCGTTATTTTCTTCTTGAAAAATTCAATTTTTCCCTTAATTTTATTTTGTATTTACACCTTTGAATCTTGGTTGCTCCCAATTTTTGATTCCTCAAATATCTATTACGGGCTGGCTAAAAGACTCAAAACTGTAGTTTCAATTTACTAAAGATTAGGATTTTCAAACTCTACAAAACAATTTTTATCTCTTAAAAACATACTCCGACGTTAAAGTCATTGTCAGGTGAGGTTATTGCCACACTCCCACGGATTGGAACTACATGATGGGACGAGGAATCACTAGGGGTACGTGATTGGACATCCATAAATAACACACTTACTCGCTTGAACGGGAGATGCTATTTTATCCCTAATCATTTTATGAGAACTGTAATAAACTTGTTTTTTGTCGACACACATATGAGCTATTCATTTCGCTAGAGGGGCAGAAAACGTTTGAAGTGATTTCGTCCACGAACAGCCTCACTTACTTCTTATACGTAGTTCTTCATGAGTGTAATCTACTCCTTCCTTCCCTTTTTACTTCTCGACATGCAGCCTTGCATTCAAACAAAAGATGTATGCAAGGTGGCATGTCGAGAAGTAAATTAATATAACACGTCTTCTATTTTTATGGACTAATGTATAACTTATTCCATTTTCTTTTTTTTTCATTTCCAACATTTCCAAATTTTGTCCACATAAAAATTACCACAGGTAGCTATAGCTTCAAATCGCGCTGCAGCTGCCATTCAATTGGCCCACAATATCTTTCCGCCTTGCTTCACAGAAAAATATGACGGCTTCGGACGCCTTTGGCTGCCTGATGATTGAAAAAATGAAATTAATGTTAAAAATGACACTGTTCTAATATTTGAGATTTTCTGGTTAGATTATCTATATTGAAACAAACTTACGGAGAATTGAATCTTTGTATTGTCCTTAATTAATAGGTATTTTTTCCTATTAAAATATCCCCTTGCGATCACTTCGATGTGTATTATCTTCAATATTTAAATAAACATACCACTAGCAATTTATATAAAGAACTACTAGGTGCATTATGGGATTAAAGCTTTGTACATCCGTGAACACCATCGAGCTCCATTAGCTCATCACTGAAATCGAGGAAACGCGCAGCTAGTTTTGAGAATTCTTGTTAAATTCTCGAGGACGTAATTGCATTTGCTTCGCCATGGAACGAGGGGCGGCGGAAATGCATTCAGAGAAGGTCGAGCGGGAAATAAAATGACTTTGTCGCATAAAGAGGAGTCTTTCGGAATTCCATTGTTACCTCGGTCTCCCGTCGCACAATACTACTGTTGGGCGGATGCAATCGCTAAGCTTCCTCATCCCATCATTTTGTTGTCCCACATCCGGAATCTTTTGTAGCGTGGGTGGACTTGCCTTTTCCTGGAGGTTAAAGACTCCCACCTAGATCCCGCCCCTCTCTACTCCATCTCCCACGAAAAAGGGAGAATGAAAAACGAGAAGGGATGGGAAAGGAAAGAGAGTCAGTAAACAGCACTAGTTACCGTAAAAAAACAAATAAAAGAAGAATCACCCACAGAAATTAACGATTTTTAAAGCTCTCTAATGTAATGCTTTTTAATATCTACCAAGAGTTCATGGGCGATCAGAGTACAAAAATCTGAAATGTTATATGTAAGAGAATAACAATATCTTATAACAAGGATTTAAGAAATGTCTAATGCACATTTCCAAAGAAAGATCCACTGTGAAATGCAATGCCAGCAAGTGAAGAGAAAAGTGGAAGTAAACAGAAAAAATTGATACTGAATGCAAAATAGATGAGCTTAGATAATTCTAAGGGTCTTATTTAATCATCTCTCTGAGTTTCTCAATATGAGTAAGTCCGGTTAATTCATAATTCTTCCTTTAAAAATTATATTTTTATAGACTGGAAAGAAAGATAGAATGCCTTCTCGAAGACGATAGAAAAAAAACATATATAAAGGATGAAATTGAAAAGTTTCTGAGTGGTGGTATAGTAATGAGACATACAGTTTTTTGCACTGTATGCTTTGAACAGGTGGACATGAATCGTTTTAATACTGTTAAACATGTAAAAACTATAGATTCAGAAAAATGCTATATTATATACACAAAGATTATCGTAATGAATGTAAATAAACTCATAGAGAACCTATAGTTAGGGATCAACAGATAAATTTATTGTTAAATATACTTTTTGTAAGTTATGGATGCTTCTTGTTTCTTCTTTGCATCCTTTTCTAACTTATCAGGCATGACCGTTACTGAAACAAATTGTTTGTATCTAATATAAAACAGATTTACGTCCCTTTCAACTAGAACTTTTACTGAGAATCGATTTGAGTTGCAACAATATTAATGAATTCATAATATCATGAGAGAGAATCGAGATAGGAAAAACGATAACAAAAATCGAATTCGGCCCCCGTAAATTTAGACTGAATGTTTAAGAAAGAAACCCAAACGTTTTGATATCCTTCTTTTTATGTTTTTTTTAAATCTATATATATATATATTTTTTTTTAATTTATTTATATCTATTTATTTAGTTTTTAATTGACGTTTTACATAAAACGGAATGACAAAATTTTAATGTTGTATGTTTTATGTTCCTTGCATACTTACCGATCACCTTGATAGAAGGGAAAGTGGTATGAATAAATCAATATTTGAATGATTCTTTTAGGCATAAATTCTTTTCTACTAAAGAATACCAGGAAATTTCTTTTTAATCCGATTGTTACAGACCAATCATATTTTAATGATAGAATTTATTAGTGATTACTTTCTTCCTTAGTTTCATAAACCAGAAACTACAGTCATCAAACCTGAGGTAAAGATCGAGATCAGTTTCTGGTCTGCGACCTGTTAAAATAAGAAAAATATTCACTCTCCAGAAAGCTCGGGTGTCTTCAGCTTCGAGTGTTCAGAGAAGCCGAACGCTCTATCCGATAAACCATCTAGCCTCTCGTTGATGATAGGAGGCCTATTTAGCGTCTTTAGCTCCATTCACATCACCTTTAAAGCTTACTAATATAAGATTTTACAAGGAGTGAGGTGATCTAAATATCGGATAAGTTCATTTTCACAAGGATGCCTTTCTCACTTTTGACACGTTGCTTAGCCAACTGAAAGTAAATATCAGCGATAAGCCCGTTCATTCTTTTCTAAAACAACCTTACCTGAACTCTTCCTCGTTGTTGTTGCTTATAAACATCCTTTTTTTATAACATGCCTCTTCATCCCACTTTCATCCATATCCAAAACTCGTTCCTATGTACCATTAATTCTCTCCCTCCTCCTGTTTCTTACGCCTTTACCTCAATAACCTAAAAATGAGCAATCGTTTTACGCTGCTCTATTGAATTATTAGTCTAAATATCTCTTTCAATTGTTTTCTAAAAATATTCTCCTCTTTAAATTCTCTTCAACCTAGCTTCCATATCTATTGAATTCATGAAAATGCTCACCTGAGTATTGTTTGATAATCATTTCCTAAAAGTTTACGCTTAAATTATAGTAAAATTGAATGTGAAGGGATTTATTTCTGGGATTAGATTAGTTGATGGGGCTGAGGTCTGGCAGAAGGCGAAAGAGTAAACAAACATTCTGAAGGGATAAAAATGGTGGCGAGTTGAGGAAAAATCTTAGGAGATACATAGTTTTTGAGTAAAGAAACGTAACTAATTTTATTAGACTTCTCTTAAGCTTTTAGGCATGAATATGGAGGAAAAAATGCCGACGTTTTACTTATGAACCTGTAATATTCCAGGGATAGGAAAATTCCTTACCAACATTCATTAAAGTATATCTTAATTGGATATGATTGTAAAAACTCTCATCTCTTTGTTAGTTCTTCTAACTTATTGAATATTTAATTTTAAAATAATAATCAGTATTTTTGATGTAGAAAAAAAGAGGTCTTTATGACACTAAGGTATACCTGAAATTTAACTGGCTTTTTATGCTTATATTTTCTTATAAGGCTATGATAGTTTTAGGTACTTAGATATTGTGTGCTATAAATTTTTCTTTTGAAGCAGCCAAAGGAATAAATTTCATTTCTAAGTTTATGCTATTCCAACGTTCTGAGGAGCAGCTGAACTGAGAAATCATAGTTTGTATCCGGATGAAAATAATCGAGAAAACTATTTTTTTCTGATACTGAAGGTAAAATGATATCTAAAATTCCTCATAGTTCCTTCCTAAAATCATTTTTACAACCATCATTGGTGAATGGTGGAAAATTAAGATTTAATAGATAATAAGTAAAATGATTTAGACATAAAATATTCGTTGCCAGCTTGAAATAGTATTAAGTTCTTAATATACTGACCTTTCAATGATGATCGAGTAAATGCCCCCTAGATGACCGAGTAAATTTTAATAGTGACGTAGAGTAGAGATTTCAAACTAAATTTGTTAGAATTACAAGTCCAGAGTTCATATCTCAGTTCCATGTAGAAAATTTTTAATAACTTATTTGATGGGCTCTTGAGAAGGAACTACTCGTTGCTAACAATTTGTGAATTCTTTATCCATTGGTATTTACCTGGTGGTTTTTACCTTTTGAAATTTTAGTTGCTTTCATCCAGAAAAATCAAACTTTGCTGTTATTACAATGTTTAATAAGGGCAATATGAAAATATATTTTTTTGGATTCAATGGAGATAAGACACAAGCAAAAGTTTTAATATATAAATCGATATTTTTCGCATAGGATATTGGCTGGAAAGGTCGATTGAATATTTTTAATCAATCTTAGAGTTCAGTGACTACATCTTTTCAATGGATTTATCAAATTTTGCAGGTGAGACCTCTTCGTCTCTTCATAATTACCTCGTAGGAATTGGCCATCGAAGCGTGGTGGTGTGCTAGTCAGGGTTCGAAGTTAGAAAACTCCAGACGTTTCGAAGTGATCCGAAACTGGGTGGCTTGACTTTCAGCGTGATGAGTTTGGGGTTCGCCTAGTTTCAGTTATTAGGGGATGACGTGGAGAAGTAAGTTCGTCCTAGATCACTTTGGTTTTGAGCGCGGTGTTACTTCATCAGCTGGGTTGGTGTGGAATATGTTGGGTTGAAATGACCAAGAGAAATATATTAACCTGGATTTCGATCGTCCGAGGAGTGTGCGTCTAAAATGTAGTTGATTTCTTCTACATACATTTTCTCCTACTTTATTTGGTTTAGGTTTCTCTTCTTCAGTTTCTAAAAATGTGGTCAGTCAATAAAAAATAAATAAAATAATTTATCTTTAAAATTTCAATTCTTTTAGTTAATTCTATTTAATGATATGAGATTTTTAGTGTAGAGTATTCAATTATTATGTTTAATATAATTGTGCGACGTAAAAACGGTCAGTTAAATAACTTCAGTTATTTTACATAAATAATTATTAGGTTAAAAGATATATCCTTTGTTTCATGAAAACAGCGTGAAATGTCTTGAAGAACGAATGTGACCTCCCCGTAGCTCGGATTGTGCATATCACTTTTTATTCATTTAATCCTGCAACTATCATTGCTTTCATTTCCGTCAACCATGCTTTCTTTGGGAATGTGTATATATTTCAGTTTTTCCACTCTCCCCTTCAACCTTTGCTAACGGTTTAGGATCACCTCTCTGTCGACGGTAATAAATCTAAACATGGTAGATCTTCCAAACCCTTCTTCTAATTGACCTTAATCACGTGAAAAACAGGGAAAGTGTCATCCCCGATTTAATTAGGACGCAGCAAGAGTAGAACCACGGGTGGAGGCTGTGAATATGGGGGAAAGTTGGAGGGACCTCTCTACTGCTCGAGTCAACATCCAAACCACTTCCTACCCTCCCTTTCCTTCGAGCCCTAAAATCCTCTCCCCCACGAACTCGTCTCCCAGCCACACGCGGAACGTTTTCAAGCCAGCTAGCCTTCCCTCGGATTCCACTCCCCTTGAACCTCATTCGCCGCATTTCCTTCACCCCCCTCCCCCCATCAGCCGTGAGACC
>WURS02053102.1:0-10904 GCA_011762765.2 Rhinocypha anisoptera | reverse complement strand
TATACGTCATGGTAGGTGACCGCCGATTGGCTGCAAATTTAACGGTCAAAAGTCTTCTTTCGTTGGTCAAGGTATAAAGACTAATGAGAGTCCTCCATTTTAAAAGTTGGTCACAAATTCTAATAGATGACAGCTTGGCTTCTACCTGACATACCGATTACTATGCCCTATGTTATGTCCTTAGGCCTTGACCTTGTAGGATCCTTCTTTTGTAAGTGGTAGGAGAAGTTCCAGGAGGGGCCTGAGACTGGATGATATTCAGTGGGGACAACATGGTTGCAATGTTACCAGTAATGCCTGACTAAAGAAAATAATCATAATGGAAGTAATTTCTAAATGGTTGTGGTTTAGGAAACATGGATAAAATGTAACCTATCCAGATGGGATTAGTATGTGATGTTAATCTTAATGTGATCAAAAGGATTGTGATAACCAAATGTATTTGTAATGTTAGGCTGAGAGTGGAGGAGAAGATAGAATAGATACATTGTACCAGTTATCAAAACCCAAGTGTGGAGGGAGGATAGTTTTGGATTGGGTCATTGGACCACTAGGCTAATTTAACACACTCCTCAGTGGTACATTGGCCTGCTTACCAGGAGGGATGGAAGCTGTATACAGAATATAAGAAGTAGAATCACCCAGGAAAAATAACCTTCAGTCGAGTAAAACAGTTAGTAATGAGCAAGAAAATTGGTGCAGCATAATGAACAAGATTTCCAAAATGCTTAGCATTATTTTGTCTTGTATGGAGCAAAAATATCGGGACATCCTGATCGGGAGAGGTGGAGAAATACTTGGAAGAATTTGAACTGTGGCTATGGAGAAGAATGGAAAGGGTTACACAGACCAAAACATGAAAAAGCAAAAAGTACTGCAGGGCATAATTCAAAGAAGTGTTATGAGAGCTATAATAAAGAGAACTGTGAGGGACATATTACCAGAAAATACTATTTGATGAAAAGATTAATGAAAGAAAAGAGGAAGTCACAATTTGATGATGGGCATAGGAACAGATAAAGGGGGCAGCACAGGAAAGGGCAACATGGAGGGAGCAGTACTAGTGTAACCTTTCTTTTAGGTTACAGTACTACTGCTACTAGCTACAGCTTATTTAACAAAGATGTGTGTACATGGGCTAAGCAATGAAACACATTTACTTTCACAGCATGAGCAAAAGTCAAATACTTGAAGCTTAATGAAACATGTCTCTTATATTAAACCAGAGACTAGTCAATAGTTTGAGTTGAAATCTGATTGAAAATCATAACTTAACTATAAAAATGGTCCTAGATAACAATGAGGACTCACCTGTGAACCGTATGGGCTTATCCAGTGGATAGGACATTTTCCTGTTTGCCCGAGAGTAATCTTTAACGCAAACAACATCATCCTCGTCATCGACCAACTGAACTTCCTCTCTGTTTGAAGGCCGTGTTTTGTGAGCTTGCTGTATGTTGTGGACACGTTCCTTCCTGTGTGCACCTTCACATTTACTGAAACCATGGCTGCAAGGCTTTGAATGGCATACATCACTAAAGTCATCCTCCTCCAAGACAACTACTTCCTCATCAGATTCCTGAGAGCTGGAATTCCTTGTGAATTGGTTCTCCTTACCTACGGTTCTCTTATCCCAAGAGAAAACCTCATCTGGATGTTCCCTCTGCAAGATGTGCATTTCATTAGATAAGCACCTCCTCTAAACATTTGTAAGAACTGTAATTCCCTTCTAAAGACACCAAAATTCTCAAAATAGAGTAAATAACAACAACATGTACATAAACTATTAAAACCTACCCTTTTTACTAGGTGGCTCCTATCAAGGCTTGACATTGTTGTTAAATTATGACATGTGGAACCTAAAAAGAGAGAAATCAACATAATAATATTACAATGAACTCCAATTCCTCGACAAAGGTTTTAGAGAAAGTAAAAGATCCTTTAAGTTTACCAGTCTTTTTTGAGCTTTGTGCACAGATATTTTGAATGGGCCCAAAAAAAAAACAAAAAATACTTCAATTTCCACTTACTTAAGTAATCACTTACAATTCAAGGATAAACCTGATTAATATATATTAAATAGAAAACTGTTCCAGTTCAGGACAATTTCACCATGTTAGTGCTCGTCATTTAATTATTTTTATTACAGGAACATATAGTACCTTCATATTCATATTTTATCCATTAAGTTAACGTTTTTGTGGGCTGAGAAATACTATATATATTATGAATTATTTTTTGTATGATACAATAATAAAGCCAAAAACTATTTAACATAGACATTTCCAATAGTTTTACATGACAATCAAGGTACTGCAACTAAAAATGCTGCTTGACTGTAGTCTCACTACATTTCTCCACTTACCCTGTACATGAATCAGATTCATTCATAGTTACATCTATAGAAAAAGGGATTCATTAAAATTTTGGTAATTTTATTTTACTCTAATTCTCCGTCTGGTTGTACAATCAAAATAGAATATCAAAAGGCATTATTGTCTCCTTTGGTGATGTTTCATCATATGGCACCGTTTTCAGTGGGTGAAAACATTGTCATTCACTTAAACGAGTTTTAGGATGGTAGAAGTTTACCCTAAAAATACTTACTTGTGTAATTAATGGCTCCAAGAGGTTTCTCGATTCTCCTAACTTTGGCATTTGGTATTTCAGCAGAATCAGCCTCCTCTACACTAAAAAAGAAAAGAATTGTTACATTTTCTCACTGTCGGTTAATTTATCGTGTTCAATGGACCACCCGTAAAGGAAGTGGCTACACTATATGCCTAAGGGCTACAGAGCCTGCCTAGCCCCCCACACACGCTGTGTATCCAGCTACATAGGCTGTGTAGCGACTGCCTCTGGGAACCTTCATAACAACAAACACCTAAAAAAAAGATTCCAGAGCGATTATCGTTCTTTTTTTCTACCACGACACTATAAAAAAAATTTGTTGATAATAAGTCGTTTGATGTTTATTATTAAGTGATTTACATCCTCGAGATATTCTGCACACTGGAATTCCCAATTGCCTCGAACTAGACATCCAATCACTGAACATTCTAAATCGAAAATATTCTTTGGCGAAATACGAAAGTTTCATACGAAAACTAAAGCAAGACATGGATGTGACAAATGATATACAAACTCAATTAAACCAAACCCAGTTGTTTCTTGACAAATATCTAGCGCAGTAGTGAACACCATCTAGCCCGCCAATTCTTATTACCACCTCGGCATCTAACTTTTAATGCAACAACATTTTTTAAATGGCTTGTTCAACTTACTGTTGTACAATAATCTGCGAACTAAATATTTCCTGCAAATTCAATACAAATCTGTAACACAGTCTGGTTGACAGTCAAAAGCGTTGTGAGTGACTGACCCATCAGATATTAGTGAAATAGATTCCTGAGATCCCTGGTGTTTTTTCTAATATAACTTTTACTCGAACTTTTTATTTCAATGGATTTTATATTATGAATCGTACAAATTACCTTCTTTTTCTGCTGTCTCTATTTAGACTAAATAATGACTTCACTCGTGAAATTGTATCAAATACTGCAGACAGCATTATGCGCATAAAACAACGTAGACGATAGGCCTACACAAAACAGCTAAACTCAATATTCAAAAGGTTAGTCTAACCAACAAACTAATCACAAACTTATTTTTCTCCATTATCACTCATTTAGAAAAGCGTTTTCGATATCCTTATAAGCAAGACTTAAGAAACAAAACAATATAGAATTACGTAGAACGTAAACGCGACACGCGCGACACTACCGCCAAAAACTTGTGGCCAATTAAAAGAGAAGTTCACCCGCGGAATGTTTGATTTTCCTTCTAAACTCGCTTATTTTGCTTATTCTTAGTAATTCATTGGCGTAGTACCAGCTTCAATTTATAAACACGTTTAAGATTGGAGAATTTAATAAAGTGATATACACTAGGATGCATCAGTAGTAATAGATAATAAAAAATGGAATTTGTAGTCACCAGAATGTTTAATTTTCAGTAAGTGTACAATAGGGTGGAATGGTAAAGAGAATTGAAAGGGTTATAGGATGTCATTTGTATGGACTGAATATTTAGGTTGGTTATTTGAAGAGTCAGTACAAGTAAGGCTGCCATACGTGCATAAAGAGGGGCAGTTGTTAACATTAAGTTAAGGCTAGGTCTTTTTATCGTCCAACGTATATTTTCATACAAAATTGTAAGTAACCCATGGCAAGACCTTGAGACAGGGGTAGTTAGTGTGGAGCCAATTAATGCAATAGGTTTGTTGATAATTATGCTTTAATTAGTCAATCAGCTTTTAGCTTTCATTCCTTCCTTACTGAAAGCTGAATTGGAATGTTAATTGAGCAAAGGGTAATCTACTGGTTAAGTTGGGTTTTTGATGAGTGTCAGGTTAGACTTACCCCACTAAATGTTTGTTTGGCGTGTGCTGGTAGTTCTGGTGGAGGCAACTCTCTTGATTGAGGATGGTAATAATAATTATTTCCTGATTATTCATACTTATCACAAAACTATGTATTAATAATAATATTTTTTATTTGCCCAACAATCAGTTTTAGAGATATAAGGCACATCAGATATTGGTAAACCAGGCAATTGTAAAGTAAGAAAACAGTAAATTCAGATAAAACATACCTACATCAAGAAATACAAAAAAATAGAAGTATATATATATATATATATATATAATTTGAAATACAGGTTCATGTATTCATTAATACTATGGAAACACTTGCTCAATAAGAATTCTTTTACTCTGCATGCAAAAGTGCTCATGGGTTCTTCAGACCTCTGACCTTAGGTCCTATTGCAGTTTTTTTCAAATGTACATATGGGACATGCAGGTCCTTTTGTTGTCCCGTACCATAATTGTGAATGATAGTTTGTTGCATATTCATGAAGGTTAGACCTTACACACATCAAGCTTATAAGAATAAAAACATATGGAGCTGATAAAATATTTAGTTTTTTAAATAAGGGGTGACAATGAGCATTATAGGCTTCATTAGCAATCAAACGGATAGCCCTCTTTTGTATTATAAAAATATTCATAGCTTGGGTTGATGAGCCACATACAAGTATATTATAAACAAGATGAGAGTGGAATAAGCCATAACATCAAAATATCAGGATGTTACTGGACACAGTAGATCTAATGATCTTGATTAGATAACATAAAGAACTCAGCTTGGAAGATAAATATGCAATATGTACCTCCCAAGAAAGATGGGAGTCAACGTGGACACCTGGAAATTTGGTATATTCTTTCAGAGGGATGGTTTCCCTTCAAACTCCATAGAAAAAGTGCTAGTTCTGATTTGCTTTAAACTTTGGCATTATTAGTTTTGATGTATTAACTGATGTGATGTTTTTGATTTAAATAAAAAAATCACATTAGTACAATAATCAGAACTTGTAATTTCAAAGTTAGAAGCAAACCAGGGGAACATAAATTACAGCATAAAGATAATGTACATGTTGGGTCAGAATTACTAGAGTATTGAGGATTAAAGGAGATTACTTGCATTAGAAAAGAAAGAATTCACAAGGAGCAGAGAATTGATGAGAGAGGCTTTGGTTGAGGATGTAAAGAGAAATCAATGAAGTTTTTAATAGGAAATGTCTCATAAACATGTTCAACAAGTAAAGTGGATGTGTTAAGATTTGAGGTCTCTTTTTATAACCCATTTTGGTAATCACCTCCAAGTCAAAATGTTAGGCACAATATTTAGACACAATGGTAGTTACTTCCATAAAAACATTCTTCTCTGTTTACACTTATTTAGGTACCACTGGATACCAGTGCAACTTCGATGTAGCAGTCTTGAATACCGAAATATCTCTCATTTGTGACTTTTAGTTCCTAATTCTCTCACTGGTGGAATCTTCTTTGGAGCAATGCAGTACATGGTGGATTTGGTTTCACACAGTGTTTTGTGAATATAGATGATTCCATTGTCAATCCAGTTATTAACTAACAACAATTCTAATGTTAACCATACAAGTAAATACTCTACCTTTGGTGGGCTCATTGTTAAGATGTGGGCATAGTGAAGGATGCAATGGAAACTATGAGGTACATATTGGGAAGGCATCTTTAGTAAGGATAAAAAAATATAAGGAAGGGTTTGTGGGCAGTAGAAGTAATTATAATGTTAATAGGATAACAAAGATAGACCTAAAACAGAACCCCCACTCGGTCATTTTCACCTATTTACTGGCTCCTGTTTGTGCTGTAATGAACAGAGAAGGGTAATCTTCTGTAACTTAATATCTGTAAAGTAATTTGCATAACTCTTATAGTTTTTTTTTAAATATAGCCTCTTTACTATAGGTCCCATGAGGATCATTTTGACCCACAGAGCTTTTGCTGAAAAGTTGTCTTTCACTGATTATGCTTACAACCAACATATGTATTAGTTCTTTTAAATGTCTTAGTTGGATTATTTTTCTGTTGGGGAATTACTTTAAGCATTAGATCAGGAATTAGAGAGTTAATTACTGTACTTAGTTGCATCCCCTTATCAGTGAAGCGGTTGTGGTAGCCCAGTGGGTAGAGTGCTAGGCTACTGACCGGGGGACCCGGATTCGAGACCAGGTGACCACCCTCCGGAAACCTCCAGCTAAACCCAAGCTGAGTGATTTTTCGGGTACCACATCTTCATGGGAAACAACAGGCGGCACAAGGGTAATGAACTGGCCCCTCTACCCTGATGTGTGAATTTCCACACGCCGTGGGCTTAGTACTAGGTGAGCTATACCCTCACTTAACATACCAACCTTCAGGTTGATCACTGTGGTTTTTTTTATCAGTGAAATGTGAGTGACATGTTGATGTTTGAAAAGGAATACACATCAGATGTTGAGGCATTGACTTTGTCGGTGTTGAGATGTTGGATTAGTCTTTCGAGCTTAGGTACTGAGCAGAATCTAAGTGAAGGTGATGGCAATTGTCTTAAATTCCCCACTGGGGTCATTCTGCTTTATGCAGTGTAGTTGGGAGAACCTCACTCTTTCACACCGTAAGTGTTGCTGCTTGTCTCAGATCCTGTAAACATTGGAAAAAAATAACTGGACAGAGTTCAGCAACTAGTCCTAAGATTTGTTACGGGGAACTTTAAAAGAAAAGCTAGTGTTACAGAGATGATAAAAAAATTGAGTTGAGAGTTGAGGAGGAAGAAAGCAACACTTAAATTTATGCATATATAAATCTTATATTGGGGATGGTGTGTGGAAAACTCTGACCAAAAGGCTAAAAAAACCTTGTTATCTGGCGAGGAAAGACCATAGTTTGAAGATACATAGATCCTCCTAAATCACTTTCAAATACAGGAAAATATTTCATTTTTTTAATTGGGGGATAGAGGATTGGAATCCACTACCCAAGGAATACTTAGAGATCTTTCCAAGTCATATTGGAACTTTCATTAAGAGGCTGAAAGAGAAATTGTTTTATGCAGGATATTCTATGTAGTTTTTTTCCTTAAATTCCTGTAAATATCTTTTCTCTATAATGTAAATATGTATCTCGTCATGTTTGCAATTTATGATTTTCTGTAAATTAAAAATAATGTTTTGTAATAATTTGTATGTTTTGTGATTTATGCAAATTCATGTTACCCCCTCACCAGATGGTCAACTTGTAACTATTGGACGTTAATATAATATAAAATATTCTTAAGATATCCTAGCCATTGGAAATTACTGAACAGTATTGCACAACTTGTCTAGTTGATACAAATAATGTACATTAAAGGCGTAAAAATCATTTCTGACATGACTTAACCACTTGACTGGTGAATGGGTTTTTCAAAAGCTCTCGTTGGAGGAAAAATATTTTTTTGATATCAATAAAATTTTTTAGTCACAGACCAATATATTTATTTTAATGATATTTTATAGTCCCATTTTAAAGAGCAGAGTAAAGAAACACTCAAAATTTCAAAGTGAAGCAACTTTTCCAGAGAAAATCCAGCCAAACCACAATGTTATTGAAATTTAGAGGTTTGTTGTGTATTTGATAAAAATGGACTGTAATATTTATGAAACCACCCTCTTTATAGATAAAATACAATTTTTTGCTAAAATTCAGATTTTGCATGATACATGATTTTTAAAACATGTAGTGGGGCACAAAGCCACCCCACAATCTGGGCAACAGAATGTTTCTTTTCACTGCATTGCCTTGAAACATGCAGCACACAGCTTTGTGGGGAATGCTTTTTTTCAGTGGATGGAATTAATTCTAAAATGTGGATCGAATTGATTCTAAAATGTGGCTTTCTGTCAGTCTGAGTAGGGGAAGGGGTGCAGGCAGGAACCTTTTTTCCTCCTGGAGGGTTTCCATATTTTTAAATTACTATTGCCTAAGTGTCAAACATGAAATTCTTATACTATAACGTTAGAAAATAGTAAGGAGACACTCAACATTTAAAAGTGAAGCAACTTTCCCAGAGAAAATCCATTCAAACCACTGTCACTGAAATATAGAGGAGGTAATGTTTGTTGTACATTTGATAAAAATGGACTATTGATCTGTGATCTGAAAACTGGAAAAAATATTATTATGCAACCTTCACAGTCTGTAAGATAAAGTTATCATTATGCACTAGTTACCCTACACACATGCAGGCCTTGATGGAAACGAAAATTCTTCACAAAATAATCACAAATGCTGTCATCTACAGACAGGAGAGCAATTTAAAGGACGAAGGAAGATCCCTATGAAGCTCCCAGTGAGATATCTGGTATTATATATTAGTTTTCTTTTAAGGGTGCGCCGGCAGCTAAGGTCATTTTGCACCTCTAGAACTTTCTAAAAATATAGATAATATGTAAAACACTAGAGTATGATAAAAATACATAGCTTTAGCAGATCAAATAATACTATAAAGAAGTAATTTACCGAATTTCCACAATTTAGCTATTTGAAGACATTAGTATGCTTTACAGATGCTGGTAGGTGCCACTTTCTTTTAAAAACATAAATTACTCTACCTAATGGCAATTCCTATTTGCCTAAGATGGTGTCTGGGTCCCCTCAATCTCGTAATGACTACTTCCTCCCTCCAAATGTTTCTGGCAGATGACTTCCAAGCATTGGTTTTCGGCTTGATAAAATGCAATTTATCGCAGATTTCCATTTACCCAGAGGATTGCCAACTTCTGAGAACTTTTCAAATGGGCCTTGATGTCACCATATGGGACAACTCGTCTATGTCGAGATTTACATGGCTCCTTTGTCTGTGTTGTCTGCTAACTCATTTCCTGCTATTCCTACATAGCTAGGAGCGAGAGATCTCTCGTCACACCCAAATGAAATAGCCCACAAATTAGAAAAGAGAGATATCTCATCAAGCCCATATAAAATGGTAACTCCACATGAGGAGATAGATATCTCATCATCCCCAGCCAAGTGTTTGAACACATGTCAAATATATTGAACAATTATGGAAAGGTGAATTAATGTAGGACAATTGTAATAATGGTATGTTTTCAAAGTGAAACAATTTCACAATAGAATGCCAGTAACACATTAATATGTCAAATTTACTTTATTCCTCAAATAACTGTACAATCTGTACAAAATTATCAATTTAATACATATATTATAGTAACATTTTCAAAATAATCCCAAATCCAAAAACAATCACTTACTATAAGAACAAGAATTTCAATATATCTGCATAAGCATATGATAAATTGTACAGCATTAAAACTAAGTAAATGACATTAATAAAATCCTAAACTTTAAGAAAGACAAAACTAATATCCTTCTGGAATGAACAGATCCTGTTTTAAGAGAAAAAATGCTTGGTACTTCAGCCTCAAACATTCTCAACTGACAATTGCTACATATTTATCAATGACTGAAGCAATTCTTTTTGTCATGGATTTCCACTGATTAAGTAAAAAATTTTTTTTTAACCTTGCATTTCAAATTATATCACCACTGCATTTTAGGGTATATATATATATGAATTCCAAATTTTAAAAAAAATTAAAGCAAGCTTCATGTTCAGGACTAGAATATGAGCCCAGCATACCAATACCTTTGCTAAAATTGCACATCAACCCAATGGAACAAAATGGTACCAAAGCAACTGCAGTTATGTGGAAAAAATTGAGACTCAAAATGATTGACCTACTCCAGCAAATAATATCTGTAGCATATTATATTATCTTTAACTGAAAAACTGACAAATGGAAGTTAATACCCTATTCACTATATATGATAATATTTACAGATCACATCACACTTTTGCTATTACGATAATTCTGCCGATTCCATGTCGGGTTGCTCAGACCATAAAAGTGACTTATATTCATTCATCCAACACAAAAGAATGCAGTCATAACAAAATAACAGGAAGGCCTAATCTATTTCAGATAATGTTATTTCTAAAAAAAAAAAAAAAGTGAAAGAAATCCTCATAATGCTCACAAACCTCTTATCCGTTTCACATCCTCAATTTATATATATATATATATATGTATATATATCACAAAGGTGGATTTCGTATCTTTTTATTTTTTTAACGTTCCATCTAAACGAGGACATGGAATGTCAACATCCCACGACTTCGGGGCAAGATGAGACCAATGATATCAGGCTTTTCGGCAGTCACACACACACGCGCACACACACACACACAACACACGCGAAGGGGGGAACCGTTCGCTCGTTTCCATGGGGGGAGGGAGTGGGGAGAGGAGACTCAGAAATGGGTCCGCGAAGGCGGATTTTCTTCTGCGATAGTCGTGCGGGACGCGAGCGGGGGTGGTTGTGGGGGTGTTTGGGAGGAAGGGAAGTTAAGGGGGATAAAGGGGAAGGGAGGGAAAGAGAGAGAGGAGGTTTTGCAGCCAATACTTCCTCACCGTGAGCC
>WURS02053062.1:0-10905 GCA_011762765.2 Rhinocypha anisoptera | reverse complement strand
ACCAGGGCATTATGAATGTTTAACCATGTGTTTAAGTTTAACCATTGTTAAAGTTTAACTTGTTAAAGTTGTTACAGCCAGTCCCGGTTTTTTTTTTTTTTTTTAACCAGTCATGTATTTTTTGTCTAATGTGGAGAAATAAGTGTTTCAGTACTGTATATCGCTTTAAACTTTTAAGTCACAGAATTGGACCACTGTAGTCTGAAACACCTGCATATGCCATAGTGCTATTAAATTTCTTCCTGTTAACATTGGTAGCAGTATTATCTAAGATATTTTTTCCTCTGGTAGGTTCATATTTTGTGCAATGGAGACCAAAGTTAAATTATCAAATTCTGTAACACTGCCTCTCATTTCAGGTCCTTTTGTCTCATTGTCTGGCATTATGATCCATATAGCATAGTGGTAACTGCCATTACTTTATAAACTTTTATTTGAGTTTCTTTTCTAGTTTTGCCTTTTTAGAGTCTTCTTATCATTTCAAATATCCTCTGAAAGATATTGTTTTATTTAGTACAGCTTTTTCTTCTTCATAGGTTAAATCACATCCTAGATATTGGAGATGTATTGCCTGCTCTAGTTTGTGTTTTGAAATCAGTTATGCTACTCAATGTGAGCAAGGTATCAAGACTTGATGCCTTAGAACAGTTAAGAAAATTTTAAATAAGTATCATGTAATGACTAAGTTGTCAATGAATTCTGTAAAAAACCCTAGACCTTCCACTTTTTCAATAGGCAATTACTCCTGATTTTATTATCTTGTTACTACAAGTTTTTAATTTTATACTTAGCCCTTCACCTACTCCAAATCCTTTTCCTCTCTTGGTTCAACCTTTCTCACATTAAAAAAAAAGCCCCTTACCCCTCTTTCCAGAAACCCCATCTCCTCTTACTCATCTTTTGTGTATATGTATAGACCCAGATTTTCCCATTGTTCTTCAGCTGAAGATGACACTTTGGGCTCGAAACCCAGGTCATAAACAAATAAAAAACTGTGAAAAGAAGCAACCCTTATCAGGTTTCACTGAAACAGCATCGACAGGAACCCAATCTATAACATCACCAAGACCTGGGATACCTTCAGAAAAATCAAAGGGATAATTGGGAGATGCTCTGACAATAACAATGCTTTAACAATACTCTGACTGACCAGCCTGATCCCCCTGGAAGAAAAGTGTTTTATCAGCCAAATTCTAACAGTTTGGCATTGGATTATTGATGATGAGCAAGTTGCTTACTGAAACATTGGAAGACATTTTGAAAAACCTGACCCGGTTCCAAACTGATGGTTTCATCCAAAAGATTCACCGATAAAGTCCTTGAGTATACAAATAAAAACTTCTGCGGAATTAACAAATAGTATATCATTTTATCATTAAATAAGATGTAGAGAATTTCTAAATACATACTAGGTAGTCTTCATTTTGGTTCACTCTGTTAAGAGAAATGATCAGAAAAATGTGGGTAAATGATGATCATGTACTCACGGCATGCATCACTTGGTGGGACATTGGTGAGATAGCGGAAGCCTCACGAACACAGCTTTCGGCAGGCACAGGGTAGTCAAGGGCAAGGAACAGGTCAGCAATCAGTAGCCAGATGCGAAGCTGGAGGTTCCAAGGATGGTTGGGACCAGGATGTGACAGCTACGTGTGGACAAAAGATATTAGATCACCTGCTATGCACATACTCTTTACTATTATCAGTTAGGTTAAAATACCTCACAGATGATACTACGCAAAATTGGTAGCAAAACACCACAATATTTAAAATAAACTATGGCAAAACTAAATCAATTCTTTCCAAGGTCAAAAGTTATGACTGCAAATGCAACAATAAAGCTTTGGGTGTGTGAAGGCTGCAACATTCAAGGTAATTTCACATTAGCTTCAGCCAAGGAAAACTAAAGATACATTTCAATCAATGAGACTACTCACAGTAGGGGATTAAAAAAAAATGTTAATCACAGTTTCTAGGAGCATGCCATATATCTCTAATAATATGCATAAGAAAAAATAAAATAGGATGCATCATAATGGCAAACACTACATAAACTGAAGCAACAGTAAAATTGAGAAGCATACAAACTATAAAAACGATAAGGTTTATGTACCACTGTCAAAATATATGACGATAAAGGAAACACTCAAAAACTTCAGGCATACAATAAAAACACTTTTCTGCCAGTTCATTAAAAATCAGCCCAAGGTACAGTGGCGGGCTTGGTACAGAAGGAGATCACGGCAACGCTGCGCTAAAAAAAAACTGACTTTGTCTGCATTTTCCCTGTGTCTTTCAAAGATTTGTCAACTCAAACAAACAAAAATCAGTAATAAATTCGTCCAAAAATCTTAACACTTAAGCATCACTTGCTCGTTCATACAATAAAGAAGAGCTTTACAATGGTGCACACTTTGATTGCCTAAGGCCACCCGATGAATAGAAAATATATTTTTTTACATTTTTTACAACTTGTTTTAATTTAAATAACATAAGAGTTGGTAAACCTATTGATAAAGGATCATTCCAGGTGATGTTAAAGTTTGATGCCAATAAGTAACCCTATTTGGTTTCACAGAGTTAAATTTCTGGGTTTGCACCAGAAGGCAAATAAACGGGTACTTTATTTGTTTATGCCTTAACAACATGCCAAAATATTGCATCTAATTGTTTCTTAAGTTGGAAGAGTTCTCTGAGTCTCTCATTCCATGAGTGTTCAACCAACTGCAACATGATGTAAGTTGGTTAATATTACCTTTGCAGAATTCTTATTCACTTATTCACTCACTTATTCCTTAAGTTTCACCATGGCCATAAAGGGATCTAAAAATTTCTCAATGGGCAGTGAGCATCCATTGGGTTACATGAATATTTTAGGAGAGTGAATTTCACTGAGGAGGCTGTAATGTGGTGGAATTCCACAATGAAACAAAATAAGAGGTCGTCGCTTGGATATTTCCACCAAATGAGCACTGAAAAACATAACTGGTTTCAATGTTAATCATCTCGACCAGATGATAACAATGATGATTATCTTCTTTTTGTAGATGTATACAAGTGACAACCTCTATTTTGTTTCATTTCAGGAGAGAGCTAAACATGTAATTCTCAAGTACAATGTGTTGGTGAATTCACAGCACAACTGTTTTTTACATTGAAGCACTCCATACCACACGATAATATGCTTGATTGTCTGGGCTTGGTAATATGTATTAATTTTGAAGTGGAAAAGGTACAAACCATTTAATATGACATCAAGTTTTCTCACATTGAGATCTGCGACATTGGAAATCAATAATATTTTGTGGAAAAAATTTAATATAAATACCCAAAAACTGATATTTTCAACCAATTGTATTCCTTTGTCGAGTCTCAATCAACAATTAAAATATCCAGTTCCACTCCAACTCAAGTCAAGGCCAACTCCATATTTTTTTTGTGTTCTCATTAGCTCCTATTTCACATCTAGCTCAACAGATGGCTCACTACTGCATGGTGGTGTCCCCTACCATATTACTGGTATACTTTTTGGAAGAAATACTTCTTTTTAGGTCAGTTTGTATAAATTTGTGTCCCTATATGAGATGATGAAAACAGCTTCTTGATACTGTGACCAGAAGATGCTAGCAGAATGGATGGCTAGTGAAACTGTTGTCACCCCAAGCCAACATATGCGGATGCAGCACCCGAAAATACAGAGAGCATCAGTGTTGATATATGTGCCCAAAGCTGAGTTCAAACCTTGCCAATAGAGATTTCGTGGAATATATCTCTGAAATTAAGATTGAAACACAAATTCCACAAGCAATCCGTCTGACTAATACCTTACAAAATTTATGATAACGGTTTTGGCTATACCACATTAATCTATTTTGAGTTTTGCTACAATATGGAGGAGAGCACTCATTGAGATACATAAAAATATGATATACAAATAAATAAGAAAGGCTAACAATGCAACTCATAACTGTCATGCAATGCACATTAACCAGATATGCATTCAGCTCTGTACCATATAGGCTTGGCAAGTATTATTTGACTGGAGTTGCTGAGAACCAAAATTCTCACCTCACTTTGGGAAGAAAAGCATTTTGCATTCAGTTAAACATAAAAAAGGCTTAAAACAATAAAAGGACCCAAGTTTTCAATACTCTTTAAGTTATCACTATTCCACTTAGGTAGAACATATTTCTTTATATGTATTCCAAATTCTACAAATAAGTATTTGAAGACTCAAACAAGAAAACACATTTGTTCCCATTAGATCATTATTCCGTCTTAATATTTTAACCCTCATAAATGAATTACTTATTTCATCGTGTTTTAATATGTGTAATTAATATCTATTTATTTATATAATATTTATGTTTTGATATACAAAGCAAGCAATAATCAGCAAAATTGAAATACACATTAAAACGTAATATTTTTAACCACAGTTAAGGATCAAAGATTAAAAATTCACTTATTTTTTCTTAGACAACTTCACAAATTATTACCATAGCTCTCCAAAATCTATTAAGTGATTTACACTCAAGCACAATTAAGTTTTGGATTAAATAGTTTATGAGTATGTGTGTTCTAGAAAAATGGCAGGTATTATTCAGGAAATGAGAATATTATCAAATTGATTGGCAAGCAAAAAATAACATTTCTTATGTGATTCTATATCCAAACAAAACAATTTCATCAGACAAAGTGAAAAAAATAACAGAGCTGGGCTTCATGATATTTGTTTACTTATAAAACTGCAAAATAACAAAAAATATCAAAAATATTGAAAAGTTTCAATCCAACACTAAACTCCAGAAATAAAAAACTCCAAGCTTCTGCTCCTCAAATTCTCTGCCTTCACATTCCTCCAAGCCCATCGTCGAATCCCTTAAAATTCATTCCTTCCCATATGTCTACCTCCTTTCATGCACAATGTTCATTAGAAAAAATCTCACAATTTTTCCTAAATTCTGATATTCCTCATTACAACACCCGAACGTCAAGCCATCTCCACTTAACCAATGAGAGAACAAGCACCACAAAATCTGGTCCAAGGGAAATTGGAATCAGGATACCTATATAGTAAATTCCCTGTGGAGATAAAATGTATTAAGTTGGACAAGGTATTTACTCTATAAATAACTATCTATATGATAACTGACCTAAGTATTGATATATTTTGTTGTATAACAATGGTTTACAATATTTGACATGATATATGTGGTCCAATGTTGTTAAAATCATCTAGCTTTGTAATCTAAAATGTTAGTATTCTAATAGTGTACCCCTCTATTATGTTAGCCTTATACAATGCATTTTGTAATACTTGTCCTTGGACAAATAAATCATCATTATTGCTCCCACAATTTGACACCTTTATCCTTAAATATGGTACATACATGCTTTTCTCGATTAACTTCTGTTAAGTGAATTTCTCAATAAAAAAACATCATAATGCATTTGGGGAAAATTTTAATTCTTAAAACTATGAGAATTTGAGGTGAGGTCAAAATATGGTGAGTTATAGTCCTAGAATTTCTCCACTCCAAATTTTAAAACTGTATTTATGGGATTAGAATCACAATTTCTGACAGTACTAGATAAAAGAGTACTCATTCTCCAAGCCACACAACTATAAATTCAATAACTACAAGCATCATTATGTGAAGAGAGAAAAAAACAACAGCTGGTTTGTGTGTTTGACATGCCTTAACACAACATGCTTGATAATCAAAGAGTAATGTCTCCTAGTCAAATTTTCATAAAGAATTAATAAACAAAAAGATTTCGTAACAAATCTGATTAAAACATTACGAAACTATACCCATGCATTTTGAAGCACAAACATATTTAGCATAATCTATTTTAAATGAGATATGTACTTCTTTAAAGAAACTTCCTTAAATGAGTAAATGTCTGATTCAGAACAATATGCAACTGTAATCATTTATGAGGCTGTTGGTTTGATTTTTATATAAAATTTTAATTCAACATTTTACTGAACAATGAGATCTTAATTATGAATAAATAAATGGGTTATAACAATAATTCCAGACAAATATATAAGCATTTATAGAGAATTAATTTCTTTATGAATGAAGTTAAACATTAAATGCTCCTCATTTCACTATCCTCAGAGATTTTTACTGTGCCACTAAGACTAGCAGTAGTCAAAAGCATTGCCAAACATAAAACTTCATGTCAAATCATGTGTGCAGTGTAGTGATCTTTCAAAAGCTGTAATGTTTATTTCACACAGAGTATTCTCTGAAAGCACATCATGTGTTATTATGATGTTATGCTAGCAAAAAACTATTCTACCAGGCCCATATTACGTGAATGTGGGTGGGTAAAGAGATAATAAATCAAGTTGTCCACTTGACATGGCTCTACTCACTAGGAGTAAACCGAGAGAGAGATAGTGACAGACTGGTGGCGATCAAGAAGCCTTGCCCCTCCTCTTGCCAACAGAGAAGGCCTCCTCACGCAAGCGCACGCATTTGTGCGTGCCAACACCATTGGGAGACATTTGGAGGAGGGGAAAGAGGAGGAGGAGAGAACACTTGGTTATAGTAGTGGATATAGTTATAGAACATATGGAAAACATTTCGCATTGTAGACAACAAGCCGCAGTCTCTCCTATGCATATATAAAAACATAAAAGACTTCATGGTCAGGCCCATGTAATTAACTGATAGACATGACCTCTTCAACAAGCAACATTAAATTTAGGTTAGAAACATTTGTTTACTTCATAGTCCAACTTCCTTAGAAATTTGCAAAATTTCAGGAGCACTAATATATTTTAAAAATTTCGCCAATCAATAGAGACATCCTTTCAAATCTTCTTATACATATCAGGCCAAACACCAAATGTACTGCCGCTCAAGAGCAGAATAAAATCCCAAAATAAGCTTCTAAGTATATTCAACGTGAATAATGAGAATGAAGTTCATGACTAACAATGTGGACAACTGCTGGTATGTTAATCTGAATTTTGGTACCAATGAAGTGATGAGTACAGTCTATGTATTGCATGTAACTATATCAATGTGGTGGAATGGCTTTTCTATTGAATGACCAAATCATGAAAAAAATATTATAAAAAATAAGATTCACAATTAACATGTCACAAAAAGCAGCAAAGACATCAAAATCCCATACAACATGGGCGCAAATAAAAAATAAAGGAAATGATGTGCTGCCATTATTATTATTAGCAGGATAATCCACTTCATAGGTTAACCTTCTGACAAATTTTATTTTAAAATGAGATTTATGGATTATATTAATTACAAATATGAAATATTATTTTACTGAAATAAGATTTTCCTTTCAAGCTTCTTTAAATAATAACTTTTACCTGTATTGATTCAATTTAATTTTTAATGGCTTACAGGTTATTTTAATTTATTACAAAGTATTAGGTTGCTATTAGAGTGAAATCTTGTTGAAATATAATTTAATTATATGCTACATACATTTATAAGTTACGGCACATCTAACACTCATAAAAATAAATGGAAAACAACAATGATTTGTACATCATTCGACAAAGAGATTCAAAGTTGATAGCTGGCTTGTGGTACAATAGTTTTTTTGGAAAGAGAGCAATTCATGCAATTCTGCTGATTTGCTTATGCTCAATTTATTCAACATACAACATTTCTAAGTTGAACAATTTAAGAGTGTAAGAGTTTGGTTCCTTGCATGAGAAAATAAAACAATGCCCTGATAAAAAAAGACAGCAATAAGTACTGTCAGAATAATTCAGTTGAAACATTTTATGAAAATACTTAAATGTAGTTATTTTAAAATAAGAAACTTACTTTCTTAACAGATTAAAAATTTATCGGTAGATTTTGATTTCATAACATTCATTTGTTGCACAATATTTCCACTGATTTGGGAATAAATCTTGTCCAATACTACTAGGAGTGCTAAAAAAGTAACCCACCATGATTTATTTCTGTGAACTATGGAACTGTACAACTATGCAACTAAGATATCGAATTGCTACAGACTTCAGGTCCACAGACTATTTTTGAGTCTACTTCCACTTCTTTGGCTTTAAGCCAACATCCCAGAGAGTGTTTATTTCCTCTCAGTACCATTTTAGGTCATGAGTTGAGCTCTTTGGAGATCCATTTTGTATAATCTTTAAATTATTCAAGTTCATTGATAATGTAAACACTCAACAATGTTGCCTGGTGCACATCAAACATCTACTCATGGAAATAACTGACACCTTCTCCCTTGAAAATTCAATTGTTGATTGTAATGTGCATCATTGACAGTGGCATATTTCACATGCTGTCGCTCTGCCACATGGCAGCAGAGCTTGCAACTTTGCACAACCTAAGTAGAAGGTTCACACTGGGATCTGTGGTGATAGAGCCTGCAACTTTCAAGAATTGAGGTTCACACTAGGATAACTCAAAATTTCAAATGAGCAGCATTGCTCAGGTTGTGGAATAAATCGCAGTGGATTATTTTTTGAACACTTCATATATATTCAACCACATAACTATTAGAATAACAGTTCGAATGTAGGAAATCTGGATAGTTTTAAATAGTTGATAGTGAGTACGTAAACGATTTATCAAAATCTGGGGGATTACTGTAATGAGAAATGAAAGAGACAAACAAAAGAGAAATAAGAAACAACATTAGCACTGAATATTGTTCCATAATGCTCAATACTCCACCATTAAAAGAATATTATTTCACTTTGTTAAAGTAACAGCATTGTCCTCTCTCTGATTTCCCACGAATAGCCTTTGATACTATTCTCACGGCCAGAATCAAACTCTGGCAAACTCCCCGTGTTGATTAAGATGTTGATTCTCCCCGTTGTTCCAGGGTTCCCGAGCTACACAATGTGTGAATCCTTGGGGAGTGAACTTTGGTACACTTAATGCACGGTGAGCTGAGGAGGAGCTTACCTCAAACTGTGATGGCCCCGAGGTAGGCCCCATGCCCATCTGTCCCTGCTGTGAGCTGAATGACGATGCCACTTCAGAGAGAGCCTGTTCAACTCTAGACGCGGCCAGTGAGTGAGCATGCAGTGAGCCTGCAATGCGCAAATGAGTTCAAAAATGAAATTACCCCCTATAAGAGCAAATGCAATACATCCAGCCCCAGTCAATGACAAATATTATTTGCTCAACAATAAAGCACATCAGATGAAAGGCACAACTTCAAATAGAAAACAAATTACACATGCTGTGGTATTTGCAAGTGAAAACATATGTAGTCACATACAGTAGAAGTCCGCTATAATGAGAGCTGATAAATGACAAAAAATCTCTCGTGATAACACACACTCGTTATAGCCGACGGTCATTTACATTCACTTCTTTCAGCATTTATAACGGCACCTAAAGTAGGATTAATGAGCCATGAAGTAGTTGTATCAATCCATCCGCAAATGCATTGAAAATAGATCGTTTCATTAAAAAGATTTTAAAATATAGTCACCAAAAGTCATGCGCTCGTAACCAATGTAAGTCACGCATCGGTATTATCTTTGGCTACAAGTTTTGTGAACAATCATAGATAAGGTATGGCCTGCAGTTAATAATTATGATTCCATAAATAAGAGGAGGGTCGAGATATTGGCCCTCCTGCTATGGTCAACACAGAGAAATGGGTTTTTCCTGAATTGTCTACAAGTCTAACTCACAGCTCCACAAGTTCTTTTACTCCGATTGATCGGCTATAAGGATGAAATAGCACCAGGAAATGACATACTGGCACACAGATTCCAAGATAAGTTGTTCAGTCATTCCCCAGGAAAGTCTGTGGCATCAAACCACAAAGTACACTCTCTAAAATCACCACAAAGTCTCTCATAAAGTCTTCATTACAATGTAGATTCGCAAGACATGACAATGCAATGCGTGTTTGAATACTGCGATTTATGCAACCCGAACACCATCCACGGCAAAATCTACTCGCTATAGCAATAGTGGAGGTGTGACCAGTCGTAATAACCGACAAGAACTCCATATGTTTTAACACGTGGACCAACCAACGCAAAACAATCACTCGCTATAGCAATACTCTCATTATAAGCCATACTCCCTATAGCGGACTTCTACTGTAATACATTTAAACTTTATTTATTTTTATTGATTTACTTAAAAAGAAATTACTTTGGACAGACATAGTGGACACACACTAAAGTAAATTGTGTTCCAAAAACAATTCAGCAACTGTGCTCAAGTTCTTAGTAATAAAATATTAAAAGAAACCCCATAATATTAGGTTGGTTTAGTATGGCAGCTATCAGTTTAGTACTCATTGATAGAATAACAATTCTTGTAACATGTCTGACATTAACCCACCAATGACACTTTAATAACACCTGTGTAACTTTTTCCCACATTCTGACAATTAGTTTTAGAGAGAGAGAGATTAATCACAACTGGACATGAAGCTTACCTAATCTTGTGCAAAATGTGTACATGACTTAATCATTTGGTGATACTCTGGCAAGGAATACTTTGGAAAAGAATTATTCTCCTTCAGTGTGGTATCTTAAGCATAGATATATTACAGCCAATTCATGTCTATATGCAATTAAATAAAGATTATAGCATGAGAAATGAAAGAATCAAAATTCAGAGAAAAAGAAAAATCGATATTATAATTTGAAAAACTTAACAAAATGAAAAAAATTAAAGGTGGGAAAATAATAAACAATGACGGGAACTTAACAGGGATTCAAGTAGAGAAGATATTTCAGTAGTAGTTCCCTCGGAGTCACTAAAACATGGCAGAAATATGATTTTGCACAGTATATACAAGATTAATTCAAATAGACGTTATATAAATATATTTTTGGACATAGTTTCGTCACCAGAGGCTCTCTGTAACACCCTCAAAGTTTCCGAGGCAGAATATTCA
>WURS02053051.1:0-10906 GCA_011762765.2 Rhinocypha anisoptera | reverse complement strand
CTGGGTGGGTAGAAGGGAGTGACGTCGAAAAGAAAGAGCGTGGCGGTTGTAAGAGGGGGGTGGGGGAGGAGAGCGTTGAAGAAAAGAGGGCCCAGGGCACGCGAATGGAGGCCCTCCCTCACAACGCGGAGCGCCGAGATATTGTGTGGATGGGGGGGGGAGGGTCGTCAGACCTCTCTGGGACGGTTCTCGTGCGGCGTATTTACGCCACTACTGAAAGACGATTACGCCCCCTCGCGGTCAAAACACCAACGCTACTCCCGTCGAATTATATGACGGGATGGTGTGTTCGTGTTCGCTAGAGCTTCACCGCTAGGCTTCACCATCCTACGGAGAAGTGTTTCCACTTGCTTCCCTCCCCCCTTTATGGAAGACACCTCCAAGAATAATCAACGACACTTCCACGATTTCGAATGGATGCCGAAATCTCAGTAATATATACCATTGTTACCGCTGAAGAGGCTCTAAGAAGATTTAGCAATTCTAATGAAAGCTCTCAAGAGAATCCTTTGGGGGCACCATCAAGAATCCTTGTCCCCATCGACGGAGACACGTGAATACGGGATAATGAGGTACAATAAATTGCTTAGTGTTAGGGAAACGACTACAACTACGAGGGGATGCTGGGATACGTGAGACAGATTTTCGTAGATATATCACATACCGGTTCGCCTCCTTTATTTCATAACCAATAGGGAAAAACTGATGAAGAGATACTTCTATGACCCTTGAAAAGGAATCTTAGTGCGATGCGTCATACTAAGATTACTACTAATTTCCATTTTATTGTGATTACCGTCGCGACGGTATAATCACAATAAAATGGAAACAAATATCATAGATATTGAAATACGACAGTTTGCGAAAACCTAATTGGAAATAATCCTACGAGTGAAAAGCCCTAGAGATGGGTCTGAGACCGATTTATAGAGAATGGTAGTGTTAGAAACTTCAGGGGTGTGAAACGGTTGAAAGATTGGGTGGCTCCTGCAAGCCAATCTTCCGACTTATAACCTCTCAAGATGATGAAATTATGTGAAGAATTCAGTGGCAATAACCAGGTTATAGGATGAAATGCCTTAGAGGAGAGTTAATTAAATCCAATTTTACGTTCAATGATGATGATAAGTAGCCGGGAACGAAGCCTGATGAAATTATATAAGCAAAGTGGATAAGGGGATGGGGGTTACTGGGGGTAAATGGATTGCTTCCTCGACCCTCGAGCTTTTTTAATCCAAATATTTAAATATTTTTTAAATATCATGGGGTTAAAATCATTCTGTTCATACTTCATTGATTGCAAAAATGCCTAGCTGTAAACTGAAATTATTAATACCCAAATTCCGAATAAAATAAATATTTTTGCTTCGTAGGAAATCTGTAAAAACGGAAGAGTATCTTCTTCTAGGAATTGGAATTAATTAGCACGATATATATAGCCAGCACGTAGGTCTACTAATTAGCTTAAATAAATGAAGTCGTCCCACTCCACATTCCATTTCATATAAGAAAGAGGACCCAGGTTTAGGCTCATCCAGTCATCTTCAGGTGCAAATAACAGAATAAATACATTGCTTATACATACATATAACATACATGAATACATATACTTGGGACTTTAGGAATAGGAAGGAGAAAGTATAGTGTGAGAAGATCCTATGGGCATGACATTGTGTTCTGGTGAGTGGGAGGGGAGAAGGTGGTGAGGGGAAAGAATTTTATACTCAATAAAGCAATAAAACACTTTTCCCAAAAATAAACTCATTTCAGTAAAAATTCAGCAAAATAGATACTATTTGGAAAAGCTAACTGGTACTTGGAGTTAAAAATAACTTCTACAAAAGATCCAGGATACAGCAATGTATATCAACAAGTTTATGTATTGGGGGGGAGGTTGTTATGGATGGTGGTTATGGAAAAAGCCCAGGTATGAGATATGAGGAATGTTAGTCATTATGAGGATAGTGAAGCGAGCCCTTGACACGGAATACTATTGAGATGTCGGAGAAAAAGGGGGGTTTGAGGATGAAGTTGGTAGTAGTACGTATTTTTGTTTATAGGGACCATCGACGTATATGGTCATTTTGCACTTCTTCATGCTGTGACAGAACCGTCTTTCGGCCCCTTCGTTCACTTCTGACGTCCGGCTCGCTCGGACGTTCATTCTTTTGACGCGTTCGGCTCACGAATTCGAAGTTGGGGTCACCGGGCTCTCAATCAAAGCAACCACCCACGCATCATAAGCTTCGACATACATTTATTCCCCCCACCCCCCTCTGGACCTCACACGCCACATAGAACAGTTACTATAATTGACAAGCTTTGGACAACGATAAAAAAGAAACACTTCAAAATTCAAAGTTCACTGTGGAGGCCCTCACTTGGTGGTATTCCAGAGTGGAGTGATGTTTTTTTAATAACTATTATATTTCCATAAAAGATACAAAATATTTACAAGACACGACCGGTTTTGTAAATTTTTTGTATATTTTGTGGAAATATGAAAGTTGGTGATATAAAAAAACTGAATTTAAAATTAGTATAACATTTTGTGTGCAGACACATTTATCTCATATGACCTCGGACTTAATTAATGGATTGTGTTTTTATAAACATTATACCTTGATCAGAATTTTGCTAATTTCATGCAGTGATTTCAAGTTTATAACAACACAGTTTGTTCATTCTACCTATAAGCTAATGTAGTTCACAATGCTTCAACTTTTCTGTGGGCTGTTTCTAATCCATAAGAAAGGAATTTAACAGTATACTGTAGAAAAATAAGATTTAAATTTTCCCTGTTTATTTAAGGATGCTCCATCTGCTAGTCATTCATCACATTTTTAATGTGACAAGAGTTTGTAATTTCTTTTTGTTTCAATGTAGTTGAAAAATATGTTGGGCAATGAATGCAGTTGTACATATTAACTGATTCAAATAAATATGACGTAGAATAGTGTGTGTATGAAAGAGTATGTTTTTATAATCCATATATTAACTCTCTAATCTAATTCTAAGAATGAAAAGGACTTTCATAGATATTTTACAAGCTCCTCGTCTTGGTTCACTTGAAAAAAAAGTCTCATCTTGAGGATTTAGACGGGAGAATTCGCAAAACAATTTGCTTCGTAGTGATTAGGGATGGATTATGGACTGTTATTTTGCTGTCTCTCGCGCGTGAAAACGCGCGACCAACAGTCTCCCTTGCCGCCTTCCGTGTGGTTCCTTGTTGTCTCTTCTATTTTACGTTTTTCTTGGCGCGTGCACCGAACCAGTCGGCTGGTGTGAAAGAGGCGCCTAGACTTGCTGCCTTGAGCGCTCGTTGTCGAAATGACAATCACCTGTGTGTGTGGCCTTCACGGGTGTTGAGCAGGATATCAACAGGATTGGTTCTGGAAACTATATCCAATACTCTTTCTAGCTCTATTTAAAATTCCTACTAGTCTACCCTAGGTTCACTGCTGTATGTTTACGGTGGATCCATATTACTTCTGTGCAAAGTTTGGAGATGAATTTGAAAAATCAAGTGGAAACAGAATAAAAAATGATATGGAAGAATGAATGGAAAACATAAGAGGGGGAATTCGACGAAACACGCAAGAAGCAAAACGAAGATATACGTATCATTCAATTAGGTCAAATTGGCTCTTTTGTGAAAGTAAATCGAAGTATGGCAAACTAGGGATGAAAATTGGAAAAATAATACATGGATGAGGGAGACGTAGGATATGGGTGGAAAGAATATGTTGAGGAGTTTTAGCGAGAGCCGAAGCCTCTACTTCGCCTGGCTGATAGACGAGATAAAAATGGGCGCGGATGAGCGAGGTGAGAGCAATATCAAGATCTGAATTCAACACAGCAGCGGAGGGTCTCAAGGAAAACAGAGCACCAGTTTTGGGAGCCGACAATTAGAGAGAGAGAGAGAGGATAGATAGGTGAAAGTGAAAATGTTCTAAAAAAATAAGCTAATTTTTTGCTAATAAAATTTTGGAAAGGGAAATGTGGCTGAAAAAAACCCTTCTTTAAAAAAGTCAGCGTATTTCTAGCAGATGTGTTTTCCTGGTTCTGCAATGGGTGCTCCTTCAGGGCACCCCGACTATGATATAAAGAAAAGCCCCCGACCTGGAAGTTCGAGGGCAGTTCGGGAGGGTACCAGGAGGATGTGCAGCAGAAGCAGTCGGAAATTATAAGATCCTGAAGTGCTGCCCTTTCGCGTGAGTGAGTCCCTCCCGAAACATTTTTTTCGAGGGCAGATCGGAAAGGAACGCACGATAACTTTTTTCCGAAAAATTTTAATATGTACCAGAACCAAACAAATCACAAATTAACTTACATCTTCGACCTACTTTTCTAAATAGTCAAAAAAATTTCTCAATACATTTCTCCCATCGTGGTACCAGTTTCAATATGCCCTGTTCGTAGAAGTTCGTTTTTTGGGAGTATAGCCATCTGCGGACTGCTGATTTCACTTCCGTATCTGTTGCAAAGTGTTGGCCTTCTCTAGCTAGAACTGCACAAAATACCCTCTATAACGCAAACTTCAAACTATATCGTCATGAAATTTAAACATTCCAGCTGGAATACCAGGAGAGAAAAAAATTATTGTGCGGTACTTTCCGATCTGCCCTCGTACATAATCTCTCTCTCTCTGTCACCCATCGCCCCCTCCTCTTAAGCCTCCCTATGTTATCGCCAGTTAAAATCATACCCATAAGGGGAAAATAAAGACTATAATCACTCATCCAGATATTTTCTTATTGCTGCTAAACCCCTCTTCTTCTTGCCAATTGGCGATTGGTAAGGGGAAGTCATGTAGGCAGTCAAGGACAAGAACCCACAATAAATACCTCGTGTCGACGCGCCCTACACGACCGGCGCGCACAACACAAGGAGTGGATGAAAATGAGGGGAGAAATGAACAAGGCCATAGGATAAGACAAATCTAAAGATACCCTGTTTGGAATAATCAGGGATCGCTAAGAAATTGGTAAACTGCCAGAGGACTTTGTGAAGAGCTGCGATGAAATTTTGCTATTACGATGAATATAAGGGTGGAGAGATACGAGAAACGCGGAGCGCTGAGTTTAATATCGTACACCTCAAAGAAACTAAAACAAATATTTAACCGGAGGACGGAGACAAAAATAGAATAAAGCCTGACAGAGAACCAGTTCAGATATAGAAACGATAGAAGGACGGGGGGGAGACCTTATTCCGCTTAAAAATACTGGCAGAAAAAAATGGTGGATGTCAACATGGAATTAAGCGTAGCATGTGTAAAATTACCTACCTTCGGGTTGATTACTGTGGTTGTTGATGCATGTAAAATTACATAACGTGAAATTGAAAAGATTTGACGATTGATGAGTCGATGTAGAAATCAGGCATTGATCACAACGATTACAGTAATATAGATGCCCTTATCAGAATCAAGTCACGAAAATGTGAATAACAAAAGGAAGAGTAATAGAAGCTAAAATAAATAAGGGAGTGAGAATAGAATAGAATATATTTATTATATTCTGTGGCAACAGGGCCACATGAGAACAAGAACAGATTTACATCAAGAAAAAAAAACAGAAAACAGAGGCCAAAGGAAAATAGTTCAATAATGGAGGTATAGAAAGACACAGCAAATCCACATAAAAAATAATAACGACCAGGTTTCGCCGTAACACAGCATCATCAGGTGCTGATGCTGTGTTACGGCGAAAAGCACCTGATGATACTGTGTTACGGCGAAACCTGGTCGTGTCAATAAAGTTATTATTTTTTATGTGGAATTGCTGTGTCTTTCTATACCTCCATCATGAGAGAATTCCACCAAGTGAAGCCTGAAACCGTCTCTTACACGAAAGAGCTGACAACTGACTGACGCTGATAAAATTCCTACTTTACCTTGGCTTTACCTAACTACCCGCCCGCGAGAGAGGGCCCTTCCTCCTTCCTTACCTCCCCCTTGCCTCCTAAGTGTTTACTTCTGCACTACATTAACAACCTAAAGCTATTATTGATATCCCACTTAGTTGTCATGGTTTCATCGTGTGTTATGGTATCCCTAACTACCCGCCCGCGAGAGAGGGACCATCCTCCTTACCTCCCCCCACAGCCCCATTAGAGTCGCGAAACCACTTCATTGTCCCCACAGGTAAAGGAGTTAGCCATTCGTGAAAGTACGTTGATAATTTAGAAGAGGAAGAGTACCTGTTTGGCCCTTCCACATTGTGAAAGCATTTGTAGTTGTTTTCATGCATGTTTGTAGTGAGAAGTCTAGCATTGTCCCGCATTTTGTGGATGATGTTCTACTATTTTATTTGGCATTCGGGTTGATTCATTCTGAGTGCAATGTGTGTCTCTTAACATTTGCATTTGGGAGTGAATGTGAATGTTTGGTGGTGGCTTTCACCCTCTGTCACGCTTGCAGGGTAACACTTAGAAGTAGAAGTTACTTCTCAAGATTTTTTTTCCCCGGTCCTTGCAGCTGGCCATCAACAGAACACCAGGAAGCGGTGAATCACCCAAACTCCCGCACGCTTTGGATAGGCGGCGGCTAGACAAGATTCCCCCCCGACTGACCTCTCCACTCCATACAACATTCCTTCTTCCTCATTTCTAAGAATTTGGAAATCGTGAATCTCATATGCGCCGGCTGCGCTGTGCCACGAGTACTTTTTACGACCACTCACGACTACCGCTCCTCACTTCGCCGCCCTCGATATATGTATGTATATGGAATTGATGTTTCAATTAGATTGAACGAAACGCATTCGCGGCTGCTCTCTGATGAGCAAATAAAAAAACCACTCTTCCGGACACTCCATATTCCTTGACCATTTCGTGGAGATGAGAGATTTCGCCGAAGTGATAATGATGCTCGCTAAACAAATTAAATGTCAAACTTTAAATAATCAAACCCTTCAATTTTTTATCATCGTCATCACTTTTACGTTTGCAAAAATGGTCATGAAACGTCATTCAAAAAAATAGTTATCACTGCGTCAAAACTATAAAAGTGATAGCAACTTTTGTTTATAGCTTGCTTCCACAGCTATGGTCATTTCGAACCTTAACAAGTCATAGAAAAAACAGAACTTGGACAAACATAACACCCATGCCCTGGTCGCGACTCGAACCCACGACCTTTGGGTTAGCCGACGGGCACACTAGGCTAATCTGGTCGGACATAAACTCGTTACGACGTTACTTCGCAACGAAACCCTGGTCGTGAGAAAAAATAAAATACACAAGTGGAAATGACCAAGGTTCTTTTTTTCCTAGTTCTCCAACTATGAAGGATTCCCACAATATTAAGCCTGATGCTGTTTCTTACACTTCAAAAGAGTTTCGCAAGTGAAAGATTGTCAAACTGTTGTCAAAACACGAATTGTCAAAACTAATGAAAGACCAATATCACAATCACTTTTAGAAAGTAAGAGCAACGTAAGACTTTCCCACTTGTCCTCCGAGATTTTTTCTTCGTACTTCCAAATGGGTACCCGCAAGTTCAGATGTAAACCTTGTGTTCACGACAAGTGCACGTTGTAAATTTTTGATGTAAATAATGTGCCGGAGTGAAATACTCGTATAATAGATGTCTTCGGGTGATAGGAAGTCACTATCACTCGACTCGATTAATCACGCCCCGCCCCTCCGTCTGACTTCTCTCTCTTCCTCTCACTCCGTTGGAATCAACAGGTAGTTGACTCGCGGAGCGCGGTTCTTCTTTTTTCATCATCTGAACTCTGGAGAGGTCGAAACGTTGTTTGAAATCACCGTGGGGGAGAGGCGGGTGTGGGAATCCGCCGCCTGTTCTGTGCTGCCCTCTCCTCCCATTGTTCGCCACTCCTTTAACTCATTTTTTTTTGCCTCCGCCTTTAAACTCCTATTTGCCGATTAGTAAACCGACGAGCGTGCCACCGTTCTTCGTCCGACGGAAAACAAAACACGTTCGAAGGGAGATGAGTTAGAGGAAAGAGAGAGATGACCTCGGGTTGGGGGATCCGTGGAGATATGGAAGGACGAACAGTGTGTGTTACCCAGGTGCCATTCGTGAGAGCGATTTACTCTTGGGATTCAGCTATTCCCAACGTTCAATTTTTTTGCGTCATCAAACTTGAACTTTACACCGTCTGCCTTACATGTTGTCGTTATGACATAACCAACGCGCATTTGTTATCAATGGAATTGACGTGTGTACGTTGTTTCTACCGATCCTGACGCTATTATTAATGGTTCGTATCCAAATCGTGAATTGTGAAAACTACTTCCCTTTTACGTGAATGATTTTGAATGAATGGAACTCGGGATCTATATACATATATATATACACACACATATATTATATATAACGTAATCAGTTCACACATGAGAGAGGACGTTTGTCACAAAACACACAAAAAACATAGGCACAAAAATATAAAGACAAACAAGTTATTTGAATTTTCGGTGACTGGTGAACCACGTCCATCAGACAGGAGATTAGACGAAAATATATGGATATATATATCCATATATATAGTCGATATATATACATATATATATGTCCTATTAATATATATTCAATACGATGGGGAGTCCACACTTGTAGATATGACTACACTTGCAGTAGCACACGAGAAACACACAAATAAAAGAACACACTCGGATCCGAATTTTCGGTGGTCGAGGCACACCTTTTTCATGAGGATCGAGAAAGAAGAAATTTCTTCTCCTATCTTTTTTATATATGTACTTAAAACTATCAAATGCCGTATTCGACGAATTTAAAGAAGGGGAAGGCGAATGTTTCGACATAACCGTTACATATAGGGATCGGCAAAAATGTCTTTACACCCAATGACTCTCACACCAAGCAAGACTACGGGAACGTGAAAATCAATATTAAAAGTTCCTGAAGTATGTTTTACCCGTTCAGTTCACTGATAAACTTTTCTTTTGTCACAAAGTTGTTCTGGAATCAGGCATTCATGTCGTCAGGAGAACTGTAATCGTGCATTCAGCCGTTAAGCACGTCCGGAAAATATTACAATTTTCCTGCGAAGCAAAATCCAAGATATTTTTTTTTACCCCGGGTCTGGAGCCCGCAGCGCGGTGCTTTTCCTACCACCAGTTACCCAGTTATTGACGAATTGATTTTTTGGGAGTGGAACGCCTGGCGACTTCCAGAGTCAAGTGGAGTGGAAGAAGAAGAAGAAAAAAAAAGAAGCGTGGCATTTGTTAGGGCAATAAATGATGACAGGAGAAGTAATAATATCGAGTCGGGGGTCTTAATACGACGGGCGGGGCGATGGGACGTAGCACACACAACCCCCATCGTAAGGGGGGGGGCTCTTTATTGGGGAAAAGAGACACGTGCTAGATACGGAAAAGAACCGATCGACAAAAATGTGCACCCCCCACGCCATGCCCCTCGTGACGCGACCTATTTGCACAAAATGTACTTAAGGGGCTGTAAAAAAAAAGTGTCGTCAGAGTAAATAGTCGAATTGTGACGTCAGACATGGGACGGGTGTTTTTTTTCAATACATTTAATATATCGGAAGGCTATTTTTATACCGAATGCTCATTGTTATAATATATTATATTGTATTAAATTAAATAATATTATATCACATTATATTATATTATATCACATTATATTATATTATTTGTCTCATTTTTTTCATGCATTCCCCATACACGACGAACGAATCAATGACTGTCACAGTGAGTTTATAAGATTCGACGAACAAAACAATAATTTGTATTATGAGAAAGATACACAAAAGTAGGATGCTACATGTTCCGAGGATATCACAAAAGAGATATAATAATAAGATATTACAATCGGCAATAAACAGGATAAAATAAATTCGTGGCAATGTCACATAACAATCCTAACGATATAAAAGTGATAAGTAAATAGTAATGTTATATCACGCTCACGAGAAAGAGCGGCATAAACGGAACGCTATAGCTGACATATTAATATAATTTTACAAATTTACTTATAGTACCATATATAAAATACAGCTTTTTTTTCAAAATTTTTCTAAATATTTTCAGGGTCACACTTGCTGACACGAGTATAGACAACGAATCCGTCCCGTGTCCGACGTCACACCGAGCAGTTACTCTGGCGACAGGTTTCTTCCCTTGCAATGAATACGTAGCGCCGCCTCTAGTTTAAAATAATAATAATCTGGTAGGGCTCGCTCAATAATACCTAACATATCCCAAGCTACGACACGGTGCGGGAGGTAGTGCAAGGGCGCCTCAGCAGTTACGTCCGTGGCGGTCGGACAAAGTGGTCGGCCGGGTGGGAAGGGGGAGGGAGAGAGGAGGAAAGGGGCGCAAGACAGCATAATGAATGATATTGCCGGAGAGTAGGACGTGCTGCCCCCAGAGGGCTTTCGGTGCAGAGCACCGTAAACGGAAGGGCGGCGGGGAAGGAGGAGGAGGAGGACGAAAGGCCGCACGCACCGGCTCTGCTGAGGATACGGGGAGTCGACCACTCGGCGCGCGGCCCACCCTCCTCGGCCCCCGTAACCTCCTTTATAGAGAGCGGTAACAACCCCACAACAGCACGCTCGACCCTCCCTCTCTCCCCACCAATGAACCAACCACCTCCCGAAAAACAGAACAATTGAGCAGCGAAAGCAGTAAAATCCTCCTCCAAACGATCTAGAGATTGGATAAGCGCAACCGGGAGTTTAGGGCTGTCCCCAATCGGAAGGCGAAGAAGACTTGCCCTCTTCGATACATCGATTGAAGAGGGCAAGTTCTCCTCGCGACTATAATTCATCTACTTCTAATCATTACCCTGCAAGCCGCCTCATAGGGAGTGTGACAGAGGGTGAGAGCCACCACCAAACATTCACTCCCAAATGCAAATGTTAAGAGACATACATTGCACTCAGAATGAAGC
>WURS02053041.1:0-10906 GCA_011762765.2 Rhinocypha anisoptera | reverse complement strand
CCCTGACATTAATGAAGCGAAATATATAAATTTGCAATGAAGAACGCCATGGAAGCTTTTAATAATAGAATGATGGTGAGCTTTCCGGAAAGCTCTCCTGGAAATTAACTTAAATTACCGTTTGGCTAGGAAGATTTTACAGATTTAAATTATAGCATGTTAAATAAACTTGAATAAATGAATGGCAATGAATTTAAAGATTTGTCATACACTTTTTTCCCTTTCTTCAACGAGAATTCGGATTATCTTTATGTAGTTTTCATCTTTGCCAGTGATGTCACCTCCTGCAGCAAGCAATTTATATCGACAATTGTTATATTATTCTATGTACGATGTCGTTCTGAATATCTACAATAATAAAATTTTACAGTGTTACTTGTTTATTTCTACTTCAATCCTTACGAAGTTATAAGTGTATAAGAATCATGAAAGGTACGGTAAGCTCGTAGTTCTTGTTTTACGTTTTGAATATCTGTGGACAGATTATCCGTATTTTCACTTCAATAAAAGGAAATTATTTCTCCCTCCGCACACGCATCAACTAAAATTTACGCTTAATATTGAAAATAAAAGCATATGGATTAGTTGAAATGTAGGTCAAGACTATTTCTTCACCTAGACCTTTCGAATGCGAACTTTAAAGTCTGACGATGAAGGATAAGCATGTGCAATTACTGGGAAGATAAGGCTGAGTAAAGTCGACATTGTCGAAGTGAGCTGAGATATTTTCACTTTTCAAAACGGGTAGATACACGGACAATTTGAACTATTTTAGGTAGATTTTGTCACGAAGACTCGTAGATCAGAGTAGACCGCGTAATTTACGCAGAAGCAAAAGATTCCCCTCTGTAGGTGAGCAGAATTTATTTTGTCCATTCTCATTGCATTATATCAAATTAATGTGCTATTGTGTTATTATTCGTATTCCTGGAACTGCATGTTTAATGTAACAGAGTATTTGAAGTCCCTAATTTAGCCAGTTTAATGAAGATGTCACTTATTTATATTCCTCTCTTACGAATCGTTCTTCGCTGGGTGTCTAGCAGGTTGGTACGTGTGGGTGTATCTTTCCTAGCATCTCGGAGGAATGTCTTGTATCTTTCCGGTACAGATTTCAACTCCATAAAAAAGTTAATGGGTGCGGAACAGTATAAGGATGGAATAAGCGAGGAGTTGGGGAAATCTGGTTGTAGGGTATCTCACGATCCAGTGCCAGGTGTCTTTGGAGAGGTTCTTTGGCCATTTCCAAGAAGACTGAGACAAAAACTAGATGAAGAAATTCCTAGGCAAACATATTAATTGCCTTGCGTTTGTCAGTTATGATCTTTCTTAGTCATTCCCTTTTTACCTGGCAGTTTAAGCTCATACCCTACTCTCGAAAAGATAATACTTCATGGAGTCCAGCGAAGACATACTAAAGTATACGGAACATACCATTTTTCATAAATTCTGGAATTAAATACTGCAATACATAATTTATGTATTTGGAACAGCTTTCATTAACGGCTTTTTGGCAAAAATCTAGCTGGAATGGAAAGGTGTTTTTTCTTGAGTGGTGCTAGCACACCTTTAATCAGTGTCATCAAGTTCAGTGGTAGATATTTATTGATGAAAATTCCTCGATTGCCTTTCGGCTTCTCATCTCTTACGAGTCTTACCATTAAATTCCATATGCTACTCAGCGGAGCGATTCTCATTTGTTTCTGACTCAATTTACTGTCGTCGTTTAAGTTTCCAATACCGTGACGTGAAAATAAAAACAAAACGGCGATGATTCCGTGAATTAATTAATGCACGAGAATTACTCCTCATCGGCAATTTCTCCGTTTAATTGCAGGGAATATTCCAGATTTTTATATCATTTAATGGGTTTTTAAAGCTATCGAATAACTCAGGGAAACGGTGTAAACTTGTTATTCCAAGAGAGTAGAGAGGGTAATCCGAAATTAAACCAAGACTCTTGTGTGTCTGAGAGATAGAGAGAGACGGAGAGGAAAAGAGGGGAGGAGAGGAGGAAGATGGAGGAAGAGGAAAAAAATGACTTCTAAACGGCGCCTTTTGATTGGACTCGCTGCCTTAATGCTCTTCCGACTCTCTCTCTCTTCCTTCCTTACTCGCTCACTCCTTCTTTTGCCCCTCGGCAGTCAGCCGCAGCTTTCAAAGTCCCTCTCCGACTTCTTCCTTTTTACTAGTTTTCACCACCGCGATCACTTTCTCACTGTCTCTGCCCGTCTCTTCTCCCTCTCTCTTTCTTCCTCATCTCTCCCCCTCCCCCCCCACTCATACGTTCGCCTCCTCTAGCGGCTATAACAAGGTTTCTCAATTTAAACTTCCTCGATTTGCAGCCATTCCTCCGTACTTAAAAAGATCTCTGTCTCTCTCTCTCCACCCCTCCCCCCCCCTCTCCAGCAAATCCCCCTCCCTTCAAACTCTCCTGCCTGGAGTACTCGACGTGCCGACGTCGTCTCTTGCTCTTATTTTTTTTATTCTAACATCGCTAAGTTTATCCACCGCTGACAGACGAGAATGCTGCTCTTTTTGCTCTCGCACATCATCAGGATATCCACTCTTTGAAGTCCGAAAAGTCAGTGTCTACTGCCAGACGTGCTTTGTACCTATTCGACTGTGCTTACTCCTGGGAAAAAGGCCTTTCAAGAAAAACGTATGAGAAATTGACTCGTTTCATAGTTTCTTGATTTGATACTTGACGATTCTGCGATTTAAATAAAAATAATTTTTTCCCCGAAACTTATGAAAAGAATAGGTTTTATTATCATTTTTGGTCGCATTTTCACCTTTCTTCTAAAATATAGCTCCATTTTTTAAATATTTAATTTTCCACCAATTTTTCAGTCATGGTGAGGCACGTTATTCTCCAGGAAAAACAGTTTATTGGTTCATTATTATTCATAAAATATGATGCATAAAGTGTATGATGTTTCGATTCAATTTTCTCTCTTCACGCTCATGTTATTCTCCTCCCAGTTTGTTCAAACATGACCAAAAAACAGATCGGTACACCGGTTTAGCACGAGATCATTTTATTTGTTTCTTCCGCACGTATTCATATTTCGTTTTAGTGTTGTTATTCACGATTAAATTGCCTTAAACGCCAACCAACCCTTGCACTATTTACCTACTCCTTTCCGTAACTCATCCTATATTCCTAGAGATACAAATTTCCATCCATTTTTAAGTTGTACTTTAATTCAATTCGTAATCATCATAGGTTATCAATCCGAAGATAGGTTTTCAGCTCTTCTCAAAGCTACCCTGCTATCATTTCTTCTTACCTTCGTAGTTTCTGACGCTTTTCATTAGATTTTTCTCAGGTATCACCTTTGTCTTACTTCTAGTTTTCCCCAGTAGGGTATCTTCCTAAGGGGTCTGTACTGCTTCTTACAATTTGTGTTAGATTAGCTGATATATTTATGAACTACTGACGTCATTATCAATCCTAGTTTACTACATCTACATGGTATCCTGCAAGTTGCCACTGAGGTGTATGGAAGTAGATAATTAATAATAAGCATACACTAATCACAGGAAACACTACTCAGTAACCTATTAGTTATAGCCTGGCAAATCTACTTGATCTTCACCTAGAATCTCCAATTGCCAATATACTCAAGTGGAACATACATTTATTGATGGGAAAAACAATCTGAATCACGTTAATGCATTTTTAGATCTAGTTTCCAGTGTATCGGGTAATTATAATTCTGCAGGATGCTTAGGACATGGGAATTCCTGGGGTTTTTGCAACCTCTTTCTGATCAAGTATTCCAATATTTCTCTGTACCTCACTCTTAATTTTCATTCTCTCTCCCTCTCTCCCTCCCTCTGCCCCTTCCGATTCCAACCCGAGCTCGTGAGGGGACGCGCCTTTGCTTCCGCTCTTCCTGCAAGTACGTAGTGGTTGAATCCGTGACTTACGGGGGCGCATGCCAAGAGAGGAGAGTTTCTTCGTGTGTGCAAGTGGCGTCGTCTCCCTAGAGTTTTCATCCGATCCCTCCTCCGCTTCTCCGCATCGTTATTTCGGTGTTCTTTTGAAGGCCAGTGCGTTGTGCCGAGGATCGACCCGTTCAAGGTCATTCTCGCCCCGTGCCTCTTCCCCGTGGGATAAGTGGCCGTTTCGTTCCCACGTTGACATCCCAAACTGTTCGGACGGACTCGGCGACTGAACTCGCGGTCGAGCCACGCGAGGTGTCGTCGGCCGCCTTTAGTTAAAAGTTCGGATCTCCTCGGCGCCCGTAGTTTTTGGCGATCCGAGTTTCAAGAAAGAAATGGGAGAGCAAAACTCTCGAGGGGGGGGAGCCATATCTCGTTCCTAGATCGAGTGCGATTGGTGAATTTTAATTGGAGTGGATTCCGTGTGCTGGATACCCCTTTCCCAGAACACTTGTTTCACGGTGAAGCGTCGAGGCGGACTGCTTTATGGCGCAGGTCGAGTTGATAAGATTTGATCCAAAAAGAGGCCGTGCGTAGCATTTTATGGCCTCACCCATATCGATGTACAAAGGATTTTCAGGAACGAAGATGCTCTTGGCCCTTAGCCATACAGTGCCTCAACCCCAAGGAAAAATGGAAAGATTCCTTATCCTTTTTAAATGTTATTATGAATGTGGGCATTCAAATTTATTTGTTTAAATATCTCCACCAGTGTCTAGTGCAACTTGTTCCCACAGTCATTCATTCTTGGGAAATTTCAACAATGGCCCCTGCCTAGTCCATGCAAATGAATGTAAAGTGTCTAGCATAAACCGTCTTCACGCGGACGCGGAGCGTCCCTCTAAAAACGGAAAGGCATGGTGTAATGACCGCACGTAATTGACCAGAATCGCACCGCGCAGCTAGAAATAAGGATACATGCCTAAAACGGATCGGTGCTCGGTCAACGCCATCTTTCAACTACCGCCTATGGCGGAGATCGCATGCAAATAAACTGCAGTTAGAGGACAAACGCCATCAGAATGAAAATGTGCCTCCAAATAGTTAAGTTGTTCGTCGCGTGGTGTCAGGTAGGCGTATTCGAAACTCATAATATTTCAGGGTGTCTGTCTAAGTTTCACATTTATGGACTCTTTGACATATTGAGATAGTCTTTGAGATACACACGATGAGTTAGTCTTCATTATTACAACTGAAGGCTCCCGATGCCAACTCCTCATTGACTTAAGACGCGTTAAATAGGGCATGGATATTTACATTCGTCACAAAGCCATTGTTTCAAACGCTACTACTAATACTACTAAACCTCAAATAGGTTATGACTCATGATGTAATTATATTGATGCTCTTACCTTGGTGCGCGAAACATTGGTTGAGTAATATGAATATCGCGGTTCAGTAGTTTGAATTATTTGCTATCAGCGGGCACCCTGCCATATGACTTCACTGGAGCTTCAAAACCGTATTAACATATCGCTAATGTATCATTTTTTTAAATCCAACTTTTAATGTCTTTAGGAGTAAATTGCACGGTTCGGATGCAAAGGGGAAGAGTTATATATTTCGTGGAACGCAGTACGCAGGGGACAGTAAGCAATTTTATTTTTAGCCACCCTGGTGTGCAGAGTAATATTTCCTAGCTTTGCCCAGGGCTACCAAGCCTTGCCCTAGCATGCACGCCTCCCTGCTCTTTCGTTCTCTTCCATCCCCGCGGTACAGTTCCGTTCCTCCGAAGCCCTTTTGTATCCATCGGGGTTTTAATTGGGGTGTAACAGCCAGAGCCCCTGGCCGCGGGCGCTTTCTATATATCTCTCTCTCTCCTTCCACCCTCTCGCAAGCGGCTCGCGGGCTTTCATGTTACGTGCGTCGGATGCCGCGCGGAGGGCGGTGGGGAGAGCGGGGGCGAGAGGGGCGAGGGTGGGTGTCGCGTTCGGCAGTAAGGAAGGCAACGCTTGTGCGCTCGTCAACTCGGGGACCTTCCACGACTGGGGGAAACGATGGCAGAGAGAATAAGTCGGAAGAGGAGTACTTGAGACATGAAATGAATACATGACATTTTAGAACGTCCTCGAGACTGTGAAAGTCGTAAAACGTGTGACAATGAATAAAGTGAGGGACCGTGACCACTTTCGATTTGCGTGAGTTGACATCGAAAGAATGAGAACTGCGAAGCGATCGATGGGCACAGTAATTATCGCAAGTAGATGGGAGAGGGTCTGACGTGAGGACGTCCAAACCCATCGGTGAAAGAAATGAATTGAAAAGCGGCGAATTGTCAGCAGTTGAGTCGGGAGACCATGGGAGCTGCAAAAATATTAAAGAAATAGGCAATGTCGAATAATATCGGGGAAATATTTGCTGTGTACAGTATATTAAATCCTCTCTGGCACTCCACCAGGTAAAGTACTCAGTTTCTGACATTCAAAATACAGTGATACTTCGGCTGACGAAGATATGTTTTTACAACGTGACTTCCTTATAATCTCATGAAAAAAAATCGTTTAAATCGTTCTGGATGTTACCCGCAATTTAAGTATGTGTTATTAAATAGTAAGAAGCAGACTATAAAAGAGCCAAAAATTCACCTTAGTCTGATATGAATATCTACGAAAATTCGGCTCCCTAAGCGGCTGCCTTATGTTAGCTTGCCCATCAACTAAAACATTCGTTAGCCGAATCCAAATTCGTTAGTCGAGACCGATAAACAGCGAAAAATATATGTGAAGTCTTCTCGGGTTCTCCACTGGGTCAATGCGGCCGACGTTTCGACTCTTGGCTCGAGGGTCGTCATCAGGGTTGATGTGTGCCATGTTTGCTTTAATGCCGTCTTATAAACAATTTCCCGGAAGGGTCAGGCGACTCGTGATTGTTGCGTGTGGGAGCTTGTGTTGGAGGTTCCACTTGATTGGCTGCTGCGCTGCTTATCCTTTCTCCCGTCTTGGATGTTCCTTATTAATGGCTTCCATGCATTGCGTAGGGATCTCGGTTGAAATTCTTCTTTTATATCCGAACTTCGATGGCTTCTTCGATGACTCGGTCCCAATAGCCGACAGAGCGGCCATGGAGCTTGGTGTCGTTGAAATCAATATTATGGCTTTCGTGTTCGGCAATGGTTGATTTCTCCGTTTTTGCCCAGGCGTAGGTGTCGCTGATGTTTTTTAAACCTCGTCTCAACTGTTTCTCCCGTCTCCCCCACGTATACTTCGTCGCATTCGCAGGGAGCCCTGTAGACGCCTGGAACTTTCGAGCCACTGGGGTCTTTGGCTCGAACGATGAATTCCTTGATTTTCGTAGGCGGTATGTGGATAGTATCAATGTTGTGTCTCGCCCAAAATTCGCGCGGTTTTTCCCGATACGGAGGCTGTGCACGGCAGACGGGCTCTGGTTAATGCTCTCATTTCTTCTTCCCGCGTCTTGCGCTTGAGTGGGTTGAAGGCCCGGAAGATCTCTCGCTCACTGCAGCCGTCATGGCGGAATGTCGTCCTGAGGCGGCGGAACTCCTGCCGCACGTTTTCCTCGTCGGCGATGGCTCTTGCTCGCGTTGATTGAGTGCATTCGGCACTGACCGCCGCTGGGAGGGGTGGTGATGGCTCCGACATACAAAATTAGCGAAAAATATCTTCGTAAGGTGAAATATCACTATACTGTTCCTATAACCTTGAGAAAAAATAAAGAGGGAAGAACTAAAAGAACATTAGAATAATGGAATGGAGTTAGTAAATAGAATGCAATTCTTTTTTGTGTAAGGAAACTGTGTTTTACTCACAGGTCCAGGGAAAACATCCCTATGAAAGGAATTAGGGAAATATACTTCCGAAACAGATGAGGATTCATATTATAATTCCTTAGATTCAGACATTTATTAGTAACTATGTTTCGGCCAGAAATAAACAATACGGAAAATAAAAAGTTCAATATCTTGCGAGAACATGGTAAAGTGCAATGATATAGATAACTTTGTTATTCAAGTAAGTTATTTAGTACTTAGACTTTTCTGTGGCCTACTCTGCTGCTGATGAAGGTACTTTCCTGATAAAACAAGTGAAGAACGTTAAATCGAGTGAGAACTTTTGGTATTTTGGAATGAGATCGGCAGTGCTGGAAGAGTCTATAAAGAGATAGTGAGCGACCTAGTTTAAGCAAAGCAGGATTTCTAGCTCAAAAAATATTCATTTACAAGGTAGGAGCTTCTCCTCAATATAAAGTTTATTTGAAACTTATACGTAGAGTGTTCTTTGGATTTTAGACCCGGAAAATGACAGCCTGGAAAAAAAGAAAATTACAAACACTGAAAATGCTTACACTAACGAGGATCATAATGTGGATGATATGGAAACCATCGAAGAAATACTTCGACGAGAATTTATATCGAAATGCTTACAGAAGAAATTCAGAATGGAGTAGGATGTACAGTTTATACATATACATAAAAACTTGGCATATACATTGTCCCGTTAGTTAAATGTAGGTAAATGAAAGAAAATTCGGTAGGAAGGTCTCGCCAAGCCATGCGTGAATTACTGGTAGCGAGAGACGGGGAGGACATGAGCGGAAGGACCCGACAAGAAATATTGGGATTGCCAACCGAATGGACATCTCGTTGAATTGCAGCAAACTAACTTTCCGACTGTTACGCGCTGTTGTTGGTGATGTTACCCTCTCTCTCTCTTCCATCTGCTCCACTTCCAACACCTGTGCCAAACACTTTGCCGAGATTGCTCTCACGTCAATGTGTTTAAATAATAGATTGTTATAATTGTTTAAAAAATACTCCTTTTCCATTGGCAAAAGGAATAAGAGGATTTGGTGAAAAACAGAAGAAGAGAAATTTTTTCTGAGGGAAATTGAAGCTTTTCATGTTTAAAAATAAAATTCACTGAGGAGACCTATACTTGGTGGAATTCCATTTTGACACAAAATGTAGGCGTAAACTTGGATTTAATTCCACGGAATATTGTAAACACGACCCGTTTCGCACGACTATCGTCATCTGGTCGATGGTGACGATAATAGTGCTAAACCGATCGTGTTTACAATATTCGGTGGAAGTAAATCTTAGTTAACACCTACATTTTGTGCCCTTTTATATTTATTCGGGAACCATGGTAACAGCATGTAAGCCACGTAAAGATGAACGGATAATAAAAGATAAATATTGAAGGGTTTCTTTGCTCTCGGAAAATATCCTGGGCACTCGTAATTATCGGAATAATCTCCTGATAAAGTCAGGGAAATAGAATCTAAAATGGATATGTATAAAATGGTTTTTCTCGTCCTGTTAGAGGAGGAAATAGACAAGATACCTTGCGTACCCACGTATTTTTCCTACAATTTCATGAGTTTTAATTCAACTGAGCACTAAATGTTTCTGCGTGTACATTATGTTTTTCGTAGCGAAAATGATGTATGTGAGCACGATCTAAAAGCCCAACAATTGCTGTAATATTTTCTTCAATATTATAATATTAATAAACCATCAAATGAGGCGTTGCTGAGAACTAGACTATGTGGAATGACAATATAATTAACGGGCTAGTGATTTTGTGATTCCACAAGCGACATATTTGTTGATCAACTGGTTTCTTGACTACTACAGTTCTGAAGGTGCCTCCGTAAGTGCACCTCCGGGTTCCAAGACAGGGAGGTGCAGCTTAAAAGTGTATATAGTTTACAGGGAAAGGAGCAGGCACTATAAAAATATTCCGACCAATCCTCGATCAACCAGGAAACGAGGTTGGGGCATTGTCACACACGCCGTACACACTTGATGCAATCATACATTTTAGCAGTCTGGCAATCTTTACATCCTTTAACATGATAGAAAACAGAGTTTTAGTTGTAAGTGTGCCGAAAAGATTCTCTGAAGTCTCCGAAAACTTGACTTCTAAAACTGTGCCTTGTCAATTACTGTGAAATTCACGATAACCTCCCCGCGCAAACTCGGCACCGCGTGACTCAGCTGCGCGAAAATGGAATACGCGATTCCTTTATGTGTCTAATGTAATCGCCGCAGGAATACCTACTGGTGACAGTGAGAAATAACTTTTTAAAGGTAATTGTACCTTAATCCCTCTTTTCGGCCCTCATTCGTGAAATCAAACAACCCCCCCTGCAAAGTGCGCCACAAAGTGACTCGCGCACGGACTCCGCCTGTCAGCTTTTTAGACATTTAGACTGTCGGACGCTGTTTACTCATGAGAGACATTACATCCCTCCCACAGCAAGAGGCTTGTTTAATGATATTTTCGCCAAAACCAAGGCGGCACTGAGTTCTAATTTTTATGTGGTAAAAATAATAGTCTATATTTCAATGAGATAGCAAACAGAGCATTAGTAATAAGCGTCTTTCTTTTCGTGATTACTCCATTTTGTTTTCCTTTTATATTTTCTCATAAATAATTTGTCAATGGGGTTAGCCGCTCCCCTGCCCCTCCCCGTGCCACAAGGTAGTGAAATAGTCGATCCAAAATACCGTGAAAGTCGATCCATAATTCTTGGTGAACGCAAAGTCATCATCCTGTTTTTCCTATAATCGTATCATTAATTTTTTTGCATGAAATTTATTCACTTGCGCACATAATGATTTCGGGTGTGAATTCACCCCCTGCCACTCTCCTGGAGGTGTCATTGTCAGTACTTCAATTCGAAGATTTGGAGACTGCAGCCCTCCATCCATTCCTATCTAGTGCTATTACCCCTTGGTAGGTCTTCTATCTAACGTCTCTTATTACATTCCCTATATATACGCTATTTGTCTCTCGGTCTTCCCCGTGGGGTCTTCTCCTCTATTTTTCCTTATACTATTTCTTTCTATTTTACCTGGAGGTATGTGGGATGGGAATTCCACTGATAGATTATTCGGTGTGAATTTCGAGAGGTCGCTCACCCGGTGAATTCGGTATCTCGCCCCCACCCCACCCCCCCCCCCCCCGCACGGCGACAAGCACCAACGCCA
>WURS02053030.1:0-10906 GCA_011762765.2 Rhinocypha anisoptera | reverse complement strand
CCCACAGTCCATCTCCCCGAGGCCCCCCAGAGGACGGATTTCGTTTCGAGTGGTAGTCACGTGCCGCAGTCGTCCGCCGAGTCCTCTCCGGTCATTCCTTGTGACCCCGTGAATTTCCCCGAAGATGTTTTTGGTTCGAAAAAATCGTTTCCCCATTGCCTCACCGACGCAGCGTGTCGCACAGTGTGGCAGAATTCCTTAAAGTGTAACATTTGCACTATAAGCTGCATAAATTCACCCTTATCTTACTCGAAATACGTGACCGGAGATGTATCAAACTGAACGGTTTACCTTAAAAAACACGTGATCGGTGAAACGGTCAAGGATGTCAATTATTCAAGGAAAAAGCAAGTATTCTAATTACCACTCTTTAATGCAACAAAATCAGAAATAAATATAAATAAAATGAAATGACCATACAACCCTTTTTTACCATTTAAAAAAAAAACACTAGCATGCCTATTAAGAATTTTAGCGAATCGTGGCCAAAATTTGAAGGTAAAATATTCGAAATCCAGAATCGTTTGATTTTAAGTTTAGGACCAAATTGGAATCTTATTCGAATCAGAATCGGATCACAATAATCGATTCAAAATAATGGGAATCGTATGGAAATAATCGATTTCCGAGTGAATCGAATCGGAATCGCCCATCTGTAGCTGGCGCCCTTCTGCTCGCCGCTTCACCCGGGTAAAACTTCTCCATATCCTGCAGCTTTTTCCAACTTCATGTGGGGTCGCTGATTGCGGTTGGCCTTTACTTCTTCACTCTGTACTAGAGATGGGCGATTTCAATGAATGAATCGATTCGACCAAATCGATTACAATCGTATTGGGTGAATCGATTCGCTCGAAAAATCGAATCCTCTAAATCGATTCGAATCGCAAATGTGAATCGATTACACTCGGAATTGTAACTGAATCGGAATCGTAACTGAATCGGAATCGTAATTGAATCTAATCGGAAAGGAAGTGAATCGAATCGGAAAGGAAGCGAATCGAATCGTAAAGGAATCGAATCGAAAAGGAAGCGAATCGGAAAGGAAACGAATCGAATCATAATCTGATCACAATAATCGATTCAAAATAATCGGGAATCGTATTGAAATAATCGATTTCCGAGTGAATCGAATCGGAATCGCCCATCTCTATTGTCCAGGCCACGTTTTCTTGTATTCACTGCGGTTCAGATTCAAAAGTCGGAGAAAATATTATGAGTGAGAGATGACAAGGCCTCTAACACGCAACCTTTATTTCCCCAAGACACGTCTACATGCAGGGCTAAGTCCTACTAAAGGTTTTAACAAAAAGAATACTGCGTTTTTCATTTTAGTTGTAAAATTGGGGTGCCAGGAACACGCCGCGCGAGGAACGACGTTCGGGAATCGCACGCGAGCAATGTTGCTTTTCGGGTTCTTCGTGTTGACTTTTCTTCACTGTCTGCATTTATAATCTTATAGAGTCCCACGGGGTCGAACGAGTAGGGATTTAATGATTGAGAAAGGCATGTTCACGCCAAAGGCGTGAGAACGCGAGAAGCTTTGAGCGGTAGACTGCTGACACATATCTCCGCAACGGATTCAGATATTCAATCAATGCTTCGTCCTGACGTGGTCCGATGGTGCCGCTGCCATGAAGAAACGAAACATTCAAACCTTGCTGAAGTCAGCGTTTTGATTCCGTGCTTCATTGAGAATCGGAGAGTTTTCCAGATTCTCAAGAGAGCAGCATAGAGAGCGGCTCCCCGATATTTTTCGCTTACCTCCGCTCTAATGCAAATCAACGATGTGTGTGTGGGTATTTTCCACCTATTACACCTATAGTCCTCCGATTTATTCCAAAACGTGTATCGCAAACCCCGTCACACTACGGTAGATCAGGTCTCGTGCGTATAATCAGGGAGAAAGATTGTAGAACGGATATATATAAAATAATATAAAATCGGAGAGATTCTCATGGGGTCAAACGAAAAGGGATTTGATGATGGAAACGGCATGTGCTCGCGTCGTGCATCTTCTAGGCCTTTCTTTTCCTTGATGTTACGGATTGGGCTATGGTTCTCCAGATATTTGGAGACCTTCCATCTTGTTGGCCTTCTCAAGGTTGCACTGTTCTCCTACCACCTGCGCGTCTATTACCAGGACCTTCTCATCTTTTACGGCAATAAGGTCATGCTTCCGATTTCCTTCGTTTGAGGCAAATAGCTCTTCAAAAGTCGCGGGTTCGAGTCCCGCCCAGGGCATGGGTGTTATGTTTGCCCAACACGGTTTTCTCTATGATTTATAAGAGGTGCGAAATGACCATGGCTGTCGAATCACCCTATAAACAAAATTACTACTAGGTACCAACATTTACATAAAGTCACGCCTGATGTTATTAAGTATATAAGTGTTGAATATATTCCTTAGAAAAACGAAATTATTATCTTTTTACTGAAATTAAAATCAATGGGTGAACTCCGCAAATTTTTTAATGAGACGACTTAGGTTTCGACACGTTGTGTCATCATCAGGGATAACTTCCACCATATCACGCCAGAAAATATTACTGCTATTATCTTTTTACTTGAATGAGATATTGTTGAAGTGCATCCACCTTGCTTCGGAAATATTGACCACTCCCCATACTTGTCCCTCGGCTTATGCTGTTTTTTTCTCTGTCTGTTCATCTTGGTTAACTTAAAGTATGTGGTTGGGATAGATAGCCTCGGCCCTCAGTTCTTTTCTACTCTCTCATCACCATTAACGGTTTGCGCTATACCAGACCATCAGTTCAATGAAGGAATTTGAGGGGAATATTTTTTTGTCCATTCCAAGGTATAGTTAGAAAGTGCTCAAAAGTAAAATCCTTCTAAGTAATTTGTGGCTGGGGATTCTTTTTACGTAGCGTCTGAGGTCGGCTCAGCATCCGAAATCATTGAAGATCATTAAGTGCTGGGTTTATAATGCGAAGGTGACACCGAGGGAAAGAATGGTAACTCTTTTTGATGAAGGTTTTCACGGCGTCCAAAGATGGTTTCGTTTTTCTTGGTGGACACCTTTGTTATGGCCATACTACGATGTCTACTCGGAAGAAAACCGAAGGCCAATAAACCAAGAATGATAACAGTAATTAACATTAATTCGTTTAATGTTTCGGATGAAGAATAACATGGGGCAAAGTGAATTATGCATAGTGGTACAAAAATCTACCAGTTAAGGCAGGTTTTTTAAGAACTCAAAAATAGTTCAAAAAAGACCTTACGAATTAATCCTTTATATTTTGCATAATTGCATCCACCATCAATCTTTTTAAAATCCATATATTTTCCAGCCTCTGCTTTGCTTGCCCTATATTACAACCTTTAGTAAGCCTTTACCACAGTATTCCTTCCATCCAACTCTCTGACTTATTCGAATCTCTAATGGCAGCTTCCTTTTTTACCCTACAGCTTATGCTCACAATGTAACCATTTCTTTCGCCACAGTCACAACTCTATAACTTCTTTATGCGCTCATATTCTTCACCCAGTAGTTACCATTGATGGATTCCTCTTCCATATTCCCAGCCGATTTGCATATTTTCCTCCAATGTTTAGCGCAGTAAAAATTTCAAGAAAGTAACGGTTGCCCCTAACACGTGGACTGAACAATACTCGACAATTGGAGCCTATAGGGAAGGCAAATATCATTTCTCGGTGTTATTGGACCGAGGACGCCAACAGGAGAGCAGCGGCACTACTGACCTTCTTAAATCGACAAACTCGGACGAGGAAACTCGAAAACCAAAAAAAAAAAAACCGATGAAACCTTCTTGCCAAGATTTAAGGGGTTTAAAGAGTTGGGTCGCTTTGTTTATTTTCTTTGTTGATTGCTGTTTGATGATGGAGGCTTGGAAACCATTACCATACGCGGTAAGGACACGCATCATTAATTGCGAATTGGGTGGCCTGACTGCAAGGATACGGCCGATGTCGAACGTATCTCGGAGCCACCGCGAGGTCATTGAATTTAAGGATGTATTGGCTATACAACCCTAGTCAAAAGTTACTGATTCGACACCAAGCGATCATTGGACTTTTTGCTATACTTACGAAGAGCAACTGAATCAAATTGACTTTAGTTGGTTGTTATTAGTACTTATGTGTTTTTTAGGCAGATGGATTCGATATTTACATCAATTTTATGCTCAACTTATGCTCTTTTGTCATCCGTGACCAACCTATGCACTTGAAATATCTAAAATTGTACCGCTCAAATATTCATTTGTTTTATTGTGATTCTTTCTTTAAACTAACTAATATGTTAATCGGAAACAGTTTAATTGTTAAAATTACTTATTTCATGATCATAAATGAAAAACAAACTGATTCATTATGCCATACATTCCGGCAACTTCGCATATATGCATAAGTAGTCAACAGTGCACTATGAAGGTGGACGCTAACTCGTCAGTTTTTTCGACTGGAAATAAAAATCCGTCGTTTTAGCTGTCAATAATAAAATATATTGAACTTATTAGTCCAACCAAAGTTTCATAGACTTGTCATTATTTCAACTTATAGCCAATAAATCGTTAAAAAACTAGGTATTTAAGAATTAAAAAAAACTTCAACTGACAAACTATCGCCAGAAGTTCACATTTTTCTCAGAGGATATAACGGTGTAGCATGGTGCAGTAATTATCAATCGGATCCATGGCGAAAAGGGTTATAACGTATGGATGAGAAATCGTTAACTTAGCCGATGTTGAGTGTGATTACTTGTTCTGAGGACGGCCCAGGGCGTATTTAACTCACTTTTATTCCTCGTGGTAGTGATAAGTCGTTACTTTGTGGTGTTACCTGGTTTCATTTCCCACCCGATGATGATGGTGTAATACGTCGAAGCCGGTGGAGAAAGTAAATATTTTTAATTTGTGGGAAATCTCTTTGCCATTATTATTTTTCAAGTCCACCTCAACAAGCCTGGATCTACGCAATAAAATTCACCATTTCCCTTCACTGTTCCGTGACCCATAGATACTTCGCGCCATTCTAGGTTACTGAGTTCGGATTTTTAGTCTTCATAACCCTTAGAGTGTGGAATATAACCACAGTATTCAACCCGAAGGCTGGCGTGTTAAGTGAGGGTAAATCCCACTTAGCACTAAGCCCACGGCGTGTGGAAATTCACACATCAGGGTACAGGGGCCAGTTCCTTTCCCACGAAGATGTGGTGCCCGAAAAATGACTCCTCTTGGGTTTAGCTGGAGGTGTGCGGAGTCGTCACCGGATCTCAAACCCGGAAATTTTTTTCTTCTCAAGGCACAGCTATGGGAGCGAGAATGGCGCCATTATAGGCTAATCTCTTTAAGAGAACTCTCTTCTCGAAGAGAACTTTCTTTCTTCACAAAATCTTAAACGCCTTATCTGGCTACGATTCATCGACGATATTTTCGTCCTCTGGACACACGGTTTTAATTCCATTTCACAATTCATTTCTGACCTGAACTCATCTTCTCCTATAAACTTCACCCACTTCTTTTCCGAATCAGAAATAACTTTCCTTGAAATCAACATCAAAATTATAGATTATAAATTCATTACATCCGTTCACACTAAACCTTCCAACCACCAACTCCACCTCCATTATGACAGCTGTCATCCCATTCATATAAACCGTTCCATTCCTCACTCCCTCTCTGTACGTGGTCATCAAATATGCTACAACACACCTTATCTCGAATGCTATCTTTCTAAATCACATTCCATTATGAATATACACTACAATCCTCTCTTCTTAATCTTGGCTATCCGAACAAGCTTCTCGGCAAAAAAATACTACCTTCCCTCCACCCAATAACCGATAGTTAAATCTTCCTCACCTCACTCATCTCTCAACCTCCATACAACTTATTTCCCTGGCTCCCACAAACTCAAAACCATCTTGAAGGACATTTTTCCTATTCTATCACAGCACAGTCTTTTCTCTTCGCTTTTACTTAGATGCCCGTCAGTAACCTACAAATGTCCCTCCAGCTTAAAAGGCTTTCTTAAATCCACCAACCCTCTTCCACGTCCATCTCAACGCCCAACTCTCCTCTCCTTCATACTTCCCCTTGTGACCGTCCCCGATGTAAAACTTGTCCCTTGATTCTTTCAACTCCTTTTCTTCCGCACCCAATGATGGCGTCTCTACCTCCTTCCGGTGCCAACTGCCTCAGTAAAAATCTGATCCACCTCCTTTCCTGCAATCTATGCCCTTATTTTTACATAGGCGAATATACCATCCCTCTTGAATCTGCATTAACAACCACCGATTCTACTAAATCTGCCTCCTTTTCATCCCTTCCAATCCCCACCACCGAATATCCCATGACCTCACCTTTGATAATTGTTTTTCCCTTTCTGTCCTCGAAATTCTTCCAGAATCCTCCAATGTTCAGCTCAGGACCCGTGAACTCGCATATATCTACCATTCCCTTAATTTCACTTGTCTGAATATAAACCGCTGACTCCTCATGCCCTTTGTAACTCTCTCCCCTCCACATTCTTTTTGCCATACTTCTCCTCTCTCCTCCCCATTCCCCTTGCCATTCCCTCCCTTCCGTTACGTCCTCCCCTCCTTCCCATTCCCCTCCTCCCCAATACAGCACACCGTGCATATCATCCTTCGTCAACCAGTTCTCTGAGACTGACGAAGGGGCAAGGGGGCCCCGAAATATTTCTCCGTTATGTGAGTATATGAAAATGCCTTGGTGAGCCATTTAGAGAGAAAAGATACAATCCTTTGATATAGGACGCAATCATCTCTATTCCTCCCCTCTAGTTCATGTTTACACAGTATTGCTTATCCTTTAGCCACGGACTCAAGTCATTTTCACCATGGTATTTTCACTTGAATTGTCTATTGTATCCCTCTTTTCGTTTCTCGTATTGAAATTTAACGCTGAATTCTGAGCAGAAATCGAGAAATTGAGTACTTATAGAATGAAAAATAAAACACAGAAAAGCTTGAAAATGAAGAAAAATAGGTTCATTTTTAAAGTTTCTGTTCTTACAGTAAATTACATTGTTTCTCTTGCCGATGTTTGTTTATTTTGCAGTAATACGATACACAAGGGAATAATGATTTCCAAGTCTATTAGATTATGCGCTACATTCGTGAAATTCATGAATTTCCTAATGAAAATCGCCTTTGATTCCGAAAAGATTATATTAACTTCCTTGGCAATAATTGTAACCCAAACTAAGGGCATTGTCTCTCGCCTATCACTGAATGCTCTAAAGATCATATTTATATTTTGTTAGGTTCTCTACACCTTACACGAGGGAAAAATGAAAAGTCCTGGTATCGAAGAAGGAATCCCTTATAAAAAACCTAGAATCGGTTAAATATTTAGGTGAAATGATAACTAGAGACATTTCGTGGGAAAAGCATATTTGGAGAATTTGCGGAAATTCAAATAATAAGTGAATATATTTGCGGAAATTCCAATAAAAAGTGAATATCCATAAAGGGAATACTTGGGACATGTAATGACAAGGTAAAAAAGCGCTGTTCTTTTTCATTAGTCAGGTCTCATCTTGAGAAAGCTTCGAGTGTGTGGGATCCTCAAGAGGCAAGATTGATTTTGGAATTAGATCGAGTGCAACGCAGAGCTAGTTTTGTGAAAGGTTTTTATGATCAGAGTAGCAGTGTAACGATGTTTTTGGAGTAGTTAAGTTGGGAGATGGTCATGGATCATAGGCTAAAATATAGATAAAATTTATTGTGTAATTTTGAGGCAGATTACTTTAATCCAAATGCTTATAACAAACCCCGTCATACTACGGAATTTTTATAGAATCCTTTTTCCAGAATATTTTTTTAGAACATTTTAATTAGAATATAGCCCGTAAAATCAGGGAGACAGAATTTAGAGCGCATAGATACAAAATGTCATTTTTCTTTCGTGCGATCAAGATCAATATAACATGGCCCTGGGGTTAGTTGGGATTGTGTAGTGTATATACTGTGTAGTTATTTTACATTTATGTTAATTATTTATAGTTTGACATTGTTCCAGCATAAAACGAGTAACGATTTACCATGAATGTTTTTTTATGCAAGTAGTTTACTTCTGTGCGAATAATTTCTAACACTCACATGTGGGCGACTTTCGGAGTATTTCGTAGAGGTAGAAGATATGCCACACGCAATGTGATTGGTCCAAAACAGAATCGATCTCAAGACTGAAAATTTAATGTAGTTACGATATTGGTATTCAATAAAAAGGCCAACAAAAACTATGATATCTATTGAAGGTTTTACGGATATAATATTCCTTCCTAAAAACTTGCAAGGGAACTAGTATGAACAAATTATCTATGCAAGTATATTTCCCTTTACAGTTTAATTGCGCGATAAATTTCTAAGCATTATTTCACGAATCCTATGAACGATACCTTAAAAATTAAAAAAATCCAACACGCTAATTTATTCATTGCTCCTTTCTCTCTCTGTACTCTACCTTCCACCTCGCTAATCAGTATTTAATATACCTACTCTTATTACTTTCCTCCAATTCAATTTCGCCTCCACTCCCGATTTTTCCTGACAACATCCTATATTCATTTACCACCTTCACCGACCTTAAAACCACTTCATTTTTCTTTCTTTCCGTTCAATTCGCTTTCTACATCTGTAGAGCAAAATACTGTACGGATGTATACTATTACTACATGCTACATCTTTCTCCACACGTACACATCTCAAAGGCCTCCGAATTACAACCATGCTCTTTTCTCATTGGGCTCTTTTTCATTCTTTATTACAGAGCGTTCAATACTTAAACAAGCAGTGATATTTTATTTTAATCTCCACCTTAATCATCAAAACGAGGCAGGAGATTAGGGTGCATGAACACCGAGGATCAGATTCAAGGAAAAATGAGTAGCACAAGCGATGACATTGCAGTAATGAGAAGGGTCTTAGAAATGTACTTCTGGAATGCTGAGAGTTTTCACATGCTTCGTGGGTTCCACTTCTACTTCTAAGCATTGCCCTTCAAACCACAGCAAGGGCGTGTGGCAGGGGGTGAGCCACCACCAAATATTCCCATTCACTCCCAAATGCAAATGTTAAGTGACACATTTCACTCAGAATGAAGCAACTCACATAATAAAATAGTAGAACATCATCCACAACATGCGGAACAATGTTAGACTTCTCACTACAAACATGCATGAAAAAACTACGAGTGCTGTCACAATATGCAAGGTCCAGACGAGAGCTCTTCTCATTCTAAATTATCGACATACTTTCACGCATCACTAACTCGCCGTGGGGTTTTGAGGAAACATTCTCCATATTAGAGCAGAACTAGTGGAAGTACATGTTAAAAATTGCTGGCGTGCATTGGAATGACGGGCGTATAGAAGAATACAAGGGCCAGAAGGCCCGAATTAGGGTAGTGAATAGAGAACAGCATGGGCACTGGTAGACGGGTGCGAGTCGCCTCTACTATGGAAAGTGCAGGCAAAGGAATCGTAAGATAGTCATGGGAAGGACTGGAGTAGAAGTTGGTGGGGCGCTAATCAATCCATTGAAATACGCGAACGACCCAGTTTCGAAAAGTCAATCGGTCAAAGGACTGCTTTACTGAATTTTCAAGGTTAATGAGTGGTGGAACTGAAGAAAAACAAGTAGCGGATTAAAGAAAAACTATAATTTATTCGGATAGATTTAATTCTCTACATGTTAAGAGTCGATGGGCGACAATTAACAACTGAAAATAGATGACGCAACACAGCGATACCAAGTGACGCTCAATGTAAGTATAAATAAATGATTAAACAAAGTAAATAATATTTCTTTTACACGAATCATTACAAGGATTAAAAGTGAAGTGTGACGCATTCGAAATAAAAATTAATCACGAAACAACGAAAGGAATGCGATTGTCGAGAAATAGAAGGCCTAAGTTAAACATCACAGTATAATTTTCACCGAATCAGGCGTGATGTGGTGGAAGAGATTCATACTGGGAATAAAAGCAGCACTTTTCCACAGAAAAATCTTTTCTTTCTCTGTGGAAATCACAGTATAATTTTATAAATTAGAGAAGATTACTTCAGTTACCTGAGAACTGCCCTGGAAGATAAAATTATTAAGGAAGTCAGGAGTTGAATCGCGTCGAAGATGGAAGCAATTAAAAATGAGAGGTTCTTTAGGTAAGGATGTGTTAATACGCACACTCAAATAAAAAATATAAAAATAGCAGAGTATTTCCTCGCTCATAAGCTAATACACTGATCACTGAACAGACAGGTCTGCTTTAAGGGCCTACAATCCCATTCTTACTCTGAATTTACAACCGTCAAATTTATTACAATGGGAGCATGTTTTAAAGAATACGTTAATAGCAAACAGGCTAAATAAATAATTTTGAGAACTCCATAAAAACACCAAATGCATGCAAAAAAAGACGAAATACACCGAAAAATAGGAACTTGCTTTAATAAAAAGGGAAATAAATTTTATAGTTCTGTAGAGCGATAGTTTCAGGGTTAACTCTGTGAAATTCTTTCATATTGAATCAAAAAATTTTAAAAAATACACTGCAGTTTCACAATTTTATTCTTATTCTCACGACCCCGGTTTCACTTCAGCGTGGCATCATCAGGTGCAAATACAAATTGAACATGGTTTATATACAGTTTGCAAGGGGGCGGAAAGCAGGTACTAAGGAACATCGAGCCTGCTACGCAAACGATAAACACACATCAGAATTCTCCAAACATTTACTTATACACTGACACACCAGCGATTTCACACCCAAAATTTTGACATGTACAAAACAAGGGACCCAAACTTGATGTATTAGAGGAATTGCCTTCCTGCTCTCCCCTCCTGCATTTCCCTAAACACCCCTCCTAATTCTCCTATGGCGCACTGTATTCTTCC
>WURS02053019.1:0-10906 GCA_011762765.2 Rhinocypha anisoptera | reverse complement strand
GGTGAATGGTCCCTCCTCGTGACCCTCTCACTCGCCATTGCCCCCTTTGCCAGTAAAGTCATTAATCGACTAATTGTGCCCGCGTGGAGAAAAGAAAGAGAGAGAGAAGAGAGAAAAAGAGGGAGAGAGAGGAGAGAGAAAAGAGAGGGAGAGAGAAAGGGGAGAGAGAGAAGTGAGAGAGAGAAGGAAGAGAGAGAAGGGTGAGAGAGAAGGGAGAGGGAGAGAAAGAGAGTGAGAGAGAGAGAGAGAAGTATAAAATGAGAGGCAGAGAAGGCGACTGTCAGGGTGTGCCACCAACTCGAGAATGAAAGAAATAGGGAGAGATAGAAAAGCCAAGTGACAGGACTGAACTAATTAAATTGAGGACAAGATTTGCCCTCTTGTTCACTTTGTCCATGTGACGTGATTGAGGCAGTACCACCATCATCATCAATACTGGCACTATCGACAAGGTCGACAAGTTTCATTCACTTTCACTCTCTTTCTTTCTTCATATTTCCTATCTCTCTCTCTCTCTCTTCGTAATCAAAAATTAAATTATATATTTTTTAATAATAATAAAATTTAGTATTTATAAAATCATTTATTGCATTGAATAAATAGTGCAAAATATTTGGTTTTTCAAATAAGATTAATAAATCAAAAGGCAAGATTAGTGTGCATGCAAGTTTGTTTTGTACACCTACACCTTTATCCTCCTATCTCTCTCTCTTTTATGAGTAGAGTGTTGTTTCTAGGGCAAGCAAACAAAACCTCAGACCTTGCCTGTAGCCTGTCAAAGAAAAAAGTTCCATTCGAGCTGACTCATCAACCTTTTTGAGAGGAAGCAAATTATTCCATGAGGCATGATCTGACCACTGAGAATGCACCGATCAGTAGTGCAAACACATACATTTTGACCACTACCATTTTTCATTTATTTTTATAAATTTTATCTTTCTTTTTAGCTAATATTTCATTCCACCTGCATTTAGCTTTTGGATATCGTTAATTAAAAATTTGAAAAAATTTAAATTATTCTATGTAAATTTGTGAAAATTCTTATAATATAAATTTTCACTATTTAGATACATTACTATTTTTTACATACAAACGTCGCTATTATTATTTTTATGCATTCTCTAACTTTATCTATTTTTCTAGGTTTTCCCCCCATTTTTTTACTCCCTATTTTATTTAGTTTTAAAATAAACTTTCTTATCCTTCTCTCTCTCTCTTCTCACCCTCTCTCTTCTTTCTCCCTCTCTCTCTCTCTTTCTTTTCACTCTCTCTCTCTCTCTCTCCTCTTACGTTCACCCACTACACGTTCAGAAAAGTGTCGATTTTCATTCCAAGATTCGTCGGTGAGACGAGAGATGATCGAGGAAAACTACACTCTTCGTTTCATTCTATTCACATCTCTTATTCCGGATGAAATGGCTTTTGTGTATGTGTTTGTGTGAGTACATATAAAATTTAAATTAAAAAGTTATACACTGTGTGTTACTCTGGACGTGAATCTAAAACTATGAGAAGATCTACCCACTAAAAAGGACAAGATATAAATAAAAGACTTTAAGAAGTTAACCATACAGGGTGTGCTAAAATGTTTCTATTATTTTGCTTCTGCTTAATAATACTTCTAGTAACTTAAATAGTTGATTTTAAAAATTAAAACTTTGATTAATTTTATTAAACCCAAACTAAACGGTTTTGCATTTAAAAATGTGCTGCCTCCTCAGATAAACTAAGTTAATTTTAAACAGCTTCTTAACAAGTTCAAAGTCATAAATAATGTCGACAATGAAAACAACAATGTGAAAAAATTTTAATGTTTGAATCTTATACTCGAAAAATAATCTGTCCAATAAAATCCGAAAAAACAAACAAAAATTATAAGTTTGGTGATTCTTAGAATATTAGTTAATAATAGTACATTTTTAAATCTGATTTTATTGTCTAGACTTTTTGTTTCAAGTTTTCTGGCCAATAAATAAACCTAAAAATTAAATCTAATTAAATCTTGTCAATCTGGCTAAATTAGTCTAATTTGGTGCTCCTAAACGGAACACCCTTTATAAAAAAGAAAAGATGTTTAATTTAATAGATATATGTGAGAGAGAATGGGTTTGGAAAGAAGGAGGGGAAAAGTTGGAAGCACTTACAGAAATTTTCCATCAGCATGACCACTGGCTTCGAGGCGTCGTTCGGCATCGCTTCTGGAGAGTCGTCCGTGGTACCACGGTTGTAGCTCGTGCAGTGACTTCACCATCAGTGATCGCACTATTGGCGAGATTCGCTCCGTGAAGTGAAGATCCGCTTCGAGACCTTCTCGGAGTTGATCCTCGGTGAGACCCCACTGGTGGGCTCGAGCGATCAACTGCTCTCGAATCGTTTCCTCGGAGAGACCCCAGTGCACTGGGGGAAGGCACTTGCCAAACGGGGCTCGCAGTGGTCGAGACGGTTTACATGCCAGTCCGTCGACGGTGTCGATCAACTCCATGGGTGAGGCGAACCTCTGGTTTGGCAGACCTTGTAGCACCACATCTCCGCCTGGCAGCTTGTTGATTCGGTAGTGTAGAACACTGTTAGAACAAATCATTTATCAATTAATTTCAATGCAAATAACGTACACAATTAAAAACACTGTTTGGTTATAACTCGATAGGTCTTTGTAGTAAACTTTCAATTTAAAAAAGTAAGTTTATAAGCAGATATTTTAGAAAATCAACGCTTATAAGCTAATTTTTTTGTAAATTGTAGAGTTATGTCACCTTAAAAGCTAGTATTTTTGAAATTGTAAGGAATAACCAGAAACGTGCTCAATGTCAGGTTATAACCAGACAGTATTTTTAACAGTGCAGCATAAATATGTAATAACGTTAAGCCAAAATTAAGTGATCATTTTGAATCAATTGCTCTTTGACAAGTATATATATTACGGTCATTATGTGCACACTGAGCATTTCTTGAAGTACGTGTCCTGACACCATAAGCTTATTTTACCAAACCTTTCTAAAGTGTCCGGGCATTTTTCGAAACTGCTCAGACACTTTTGGAAATGTCCGGACACTATAGAAAGATTAGGTAAAATCAAAAAATGTGCTCATAGTGTCCGAACACTTACGAAAATGCTCAATGTGTATATAAATTAGTCAGTAAATATGATTTTTTGATTAATTTATAAGAAAGTATGGTATCGGAAAACCCTTATACTCAAAACAAAAAAATGTTTTCCGAAAACTTTTTACTAATAATTTTTTGTTTTACAACAAATTTTTCAAAAGAATTCTTTCATTTTATTTTTGTCGTTCTTTTTAATTTCTTTTTTTCTGTTTCTTTTTAACACAAATCAAAATCGATTCTTTTGGTTTGTCAATCGGGTGTTTGTATCTTGAAGGCATAAGAATGGAAGTGAGAGAAAGAGAAAAACGCGAATCACAATAGCTTTTCTGTTGTCGCTTTTATATCTCTATTCTCCCACAAACAGAGAGAGAGAGAGAGAGAGAGAGAGAGAGAGAGAGAAAGAGAGAGAGAGAGAAGGAGAGAGACGCACAATTGATCGTTGGAGTGGAAAAGTGAGTCCATGTTGTATCGGGTTTCCATTCTTAACCAGAACTCGGGTACCTCTCAGTCACACACACACACACACAAACCAACCGACGAGTGATTCAATTAAAGCATTTGCAGAAGCGAGAAGAGATGCCCACGGGGCACGAGTCAGAGAGAAAGAGAGAGTAAAAGAATGAAAGAAAGAGAGAGAGAGAGAGAGAAAAGAAAGGGAGAATTGTTCGTGCCAATTGAGTTAGCGTTACCAAAAGGAGAAGATGAGTAACACAAGAAGGCAAAAGGAGATATGGGCCAATCAGAGAGAGAGAGAGAGAGAGAGAGAGAGAGAGAGAGAGAGAGAGAGAAGGTGAGAATGGCAGTCGCGGAGTCTCGGACTGTAATCTAATTTAATTTTAGACATTACCAATTCTAATGCTACTCTCTCTCTCTCTCTCTCTCTCTCTCTCTCTCTCTCTCTTTCTTTCTTTTCTCTCTCTCCTTTCTAACTTTTCTTATTTACTCTCTGCCCTGTGGCATCTAAAGATCGCTCTAGTCATTTGAATAGAACAGAGCAGAAAAGCAGCACGACAGCTCGGGAAACCAATTAGCACCATGAGAGAAGCTAGTAATAAGTGAGAGTGTGAGAGAGTATAAGTGAAAGAGAGAAAGAGAGAGAGAGAGAGAGATCGTCTAAGAAGACTGTAGAACTGTAGCCTCAAACTCAATTAAGCCTCTCATCTTGATATGTGATGATCTCTCATGTTACTCTCCACGAAAAGCATTCTGCCTTGTGGACACACACACACTCACATTCATTAGATGTTTAATCCACTTACCATGGTCAAATATATTTGAGCTTAATTAAGCCACATCACATGGTCTCAGAGGTGCACCAAAAGCTTTGCATTAATGTTTATTACTATTTTTTTATAATGGAAAAAATAAGGAATTTTTTATTTATTCAAATCAGAAATGGAAATCAATTTTTTAATGTATAACTTATAGTTTTATAACTTTTTAAAATATTAATAACTTTAAATAATAAGATTAAAAACAAAATTAAGTTTTTTTAATTTAATAAAAATATTAAAATAACGACCTCTGTGGAAGGACCGTATTTTTTGAAAACACTAACCAAAGAATCTGTCCGTTGGAGTGTTGCTTGAATTTGAACCTGTGAGCTTTTGAGTTTGTTTACTTCCAATTTGAGCCGTTGATTTACTCATTTGTGTGATCATCATGAATGCCGAATATCACTTGTCCTACTTGGAAAATCCGAATGATGCCTTGGATCGCACTGGTGACTTTGTCACTTTTGTCTACTCGGCCTTACAGTTGATCAAGCAAATGACCACCGATTGGACCGAAAACTATGTTCTGGAGCAAGCTATTGATCAAAGCATGACGGTTCGCAAGAAGTGGATTGGCAAGGGAAGGAAGAAGCTCGTCAATCTGGTCACCGAGTCAAACCTGGAGCTGTCAGACTGTGAATGTTTTCCCACCTTGGCTCAGTGGGTGGAGAAGAACCAAGAAGCAAGACTGGAGTATCTCAATCTTAAGTCACGATTTGATGAGGTTATCACCTACCACAAGAGTCAACGCCTCGAGTACGAGTTATACCAGGAACAGGTTGACAAGTTGAAGGCAACGCTAAATCAACTTCGAGAACAAGTAGAGCGAGACAAAAATGTGTCGGATCATAATGTCATTTGTTTCATGTCTTACAACACCTCATTCGCAGCAAGTAAGTTTTTTATTATTCAATATTTTGGTTCTAATAGACAGCTTTCGAAATTCCTGAGTAAACAACTGTAGAAATCTATAACGTTTTAATCAAAATTTATAATAAAATAGAGAAAAGACAAGCAAACAACAACATTCACAAGGATAAATCTTATGTTTTAAATTTTTGCTAATTTCAAAAAATAATTAATTTTCCAACTAATAAAAACTATTTTTTAGTGATATTCGACAGCAACAACAATCAGAAGGTGGTTGATTGTTTTGTGGGAAAACCTGATCTCACCCACAAAGAAGATTTTTGGGAAGATCTCTCGAGTCGAGTTCTCAAGTTATCTCTCAACAACAATTAATAAACGGTATAGTGAGTGAGAGAGAGAGAATTTGAAATGAAATAGATAAACAGATGTAAAATGTAGGAATTCTTAGCATCGTAACACTTTTATGACGACTTTTTTGGTTTGCAAAATTTTTTCTTTTGTTTTTATATTCGTTTTAATTTTTTCTACTTTTCGTTGCTTTGTGAGTTTTTCAGAAAAAGTATTATTTTTATTAGGTTTTGTTTTGCTTTGTTTTCTAGGAAAAGCTCTAGTTTTAATCTCTGTACTGTTAAAAAATACTATCTGGTTATAACTTGACATTGAGCACGTTCCTGGTTATAACTTAGCTTAACTAACTTAACTATAACTTAACTTAACTATAGCTTATTTTGGATTATAACCAGACAGTATTTTTAACAGTGTGGACAAAAAACCGGTGAAGATGACTAACCTGTGATGGTGGCAGAGGGAGAGGACAAAGTCGGAGCCGGACTCTCTGAGAAGGAACATGCCATCGGGACAGGTCTGATCGTAGAGGATCCACTCGGCATCCTCGCGAGTGATGCATCCATAGTAGTAGGGCAGTGATTCGAGCAGAGTGGTCGCACTCTGCGTTACGTAACAGTTCTCCGAGGTTGTGCTCGTATTCGCTTGACTGCTGGGTCCCGCCTTCAGACCCACTGTCACGGACTTGTCCATCGTCATCTTGAAAGGCCCGAGTGGGAGAGAGAGAGGGGGGAGAGAAGACTCGGAACAACCTATGATAATAAAAAGAGTATGAAAGTTAGTAAGAGGTAATAGGAAAAGAGAGATAGTTGAGAAGTGTAAGAGAAAGAAGAAAGTGTTAGAATCAAAGATAGCAATTGGAAACGAGAGAGAGAGAGAGAGAGAAGTAGAAGAAAATAAAAGAAGAAGAAAGAGATTAGGTTATTCTATAACAACTTAAGAGAGAATGAAAGGAAAATAGTAATCAATAAAGAGAGGGATGAGAGAGAGTGAGAGAGAATAGAAGGATGAAAGAAGAAGAGAGGAGGTGAGAGAGAAGAGAAGAGTGATTTAGAAGAGAAGGATGAGAAAAAGAGAGAGATGCTGAGAGAGAAAAGAGAGTTATAGAAATGAGAGAGAGAGAATAGAGAGGTTAGAGAAAGTTAGAGGAATGAGAGAGAGGGGGGAATAAGAGAATAGAGAGGGTTAGAGGCATGGGAGAGAGAGTGAGAGAGGAATAAGAGAGAGAGGTAAGAGAGAGTAAGAGGAATTGGAAAGAGAGTGAGAGGAATGAGAGAGAGAGAGAGTGGTGAGAGGGAAGAAAAAGTAGAAGCGACTTAACTTGACAAGACGTGTTTGTAGCTTTAAGTGGGTCACAATCCAATTAGGACGCACCGCGGATTAAGGCCACCTTGTTGTTTTTGGATTCTTCTCGTGTCCGTGTCACATCCAATTCTTATCTTCTCTGGAAGATAGATTAAGAACATAAAAAAGATAAAGAAATATTAGTCTTATATATATATATATTAAAATAAAGATAGAAAGTGTTGATTATAAGTGTTAATTTATATATATTATTTTATGTAATAATTTGATAATGATAAAGTTAGAGAGAGAGAGAGAGAGAGAGAGAGAAAACAAGTCAAGGTTAGGTTTGGATTTTGACTTAATGGTTAACACACTTCAACTTTCTCTCTCTCTCTCTATTATTTTTTATTTATATTGTTTCTCACTCTCACTCTTTAATCCAATCTAACAAAGAATCTTCTTTTGTCGGGGAATATAAAAGAAAGTGAGAAAATAACGAGTGTGTTAAGTAAAGTGCCAAGTTAACAATCAATAAGTCACGCTAAGATAAAGAAAGCGAGAGATTGAAAAGAGAGAGAGAGAGATAAATTGATTGCGTGAGAAAGAGAGAGAGAATAAATCAAGGTCAAGTTTTGATTCTAGCTTGATTTAGTCAACGAAAATTCTCTAAAAATAGTGTATATTGTGAAATGAAGATAAATTTCCCAGTAAAATGAGTGAAAAATCAAAAATAATTCCTTGGTAAGCCGATTACGTAATTAATTAATTAAATTCGCTAATCATTAACGAACAGACAATATTTGTTGACTTTTTATTTATTTTTAATTTTCTCTGTTTCTCTCACCCTCACTTTCTATTTATCTTTTCTTTAACTAATTAATTTATATTAATTTCCAAATAAATTTTAATCTTTTAATTTTTGCCTTTTTGATTCATAAACTCCCATTATAATGAGTTAACTTGCCTTTCTCACTTTCGTTTAATTTTGTCAATTAATTACGCTTCTAATAACATAACTCATGTCTATTTGAATACATTTATATTAGACTCGGACTCGGGTTTTCTATCTAATTTTTTATAATAAAATTCTTCTTTTTTATTTTATTACCAAATAATATAAAACCAGACAACTTAATTGAAATTGATTTGATTTCTCTAACTATAACTTGAACCTTAGAACTAAATGTAGAGTTTGAATTCAAGATAGCCTTCTCTCTCTCTCTCTCTTTCTCTAATTCTCTTTTACATCTTCACTTATTTCTTTGCCTTTCTACCATTTTGGTTCTACAATATTCTTAATTACAAAGTAATTCACATACACACGTATTCAGTTGAAGCGCAATGGAATTTTGCTGCATAGTCTCGCTTCTCTTTCTTTCTTACTCTCTTTTCGAGTCGTTTTTACAAAAGAAAGAAAAAGATCGAATAAGAGAGAGAGAGAGAGATTTGTCTTTTGGCGGGTGTCGGGCGAGTTAGAGACGAAATAATTTGCATTTAGATTCGAGGTTAAAATAGAGATGAGTTAGAGGGAGAGAGAGAAAAAAAAAGAGAATGAGATGATAAAGAGGGAGAGAGAGAAGATTCTTTTGTACCTCGGTAACGAGCCCAGAGTGCAAGAAAGAGAGAGAGTTGGTCGGAGGAGAATTTGTCGAGCTTAAAGTCAAATTAAAGTTAGATTTGAATAGAGAGAGAGAAAGAGGGAGAGAGAGATGCTCAGACAAATTCCTCACACATACAAAGGGACACACACACATGCCAAATGTTCTTCTATTCACAAATGTAAAGAAAGTGAGAATGAAATAAAGAGAGAGAGAGTGAGAAGGAATGAGAGAAAGAGAGAGAGTTCGGGCAGGTTTGCAAACGACCTCTACACTATGAACAATTCACACGGTGGCACATGGAACCATTGAAAAACAATGGAATGAGAGAGAGAGAGAGAGAATTGAGAATGGAACTTAATAAAAATGCAAATATCTCTCTCTCTCTCTCTCTCTCACTCCTATTTCTCACTGGATTAGATTTACAATTTCTTAATTGCTTCACATTCTTATTTTTGATAACATTTCCCCATTAGAATGGTTTAAATTGGAATTAGGGGAGGCATTTTTTCTGGAACATCAAACTAGAGTGAAAGAGAGAGAAAGATTGAGTAAGAGAGAGAGAAAGTGATGTTGAGTCAACATGTTCAAAGTAAAAGAAAAGGGATAAACTTGTTTTGTGTTGACACCAGTTTTTATTTTGTCGTATTTATGATATATTTGTTTATTTATCTAGATTTGGATTTATTCAAATTTTTACAAGTTTTATTGAATTACTGAGTTTTACTGAATTTTTAATCTTTATTTTCTAGATTTCTTGTTGATTATTCTCGTTTTCACATACACACATTCATTTACTCTTTTTCACTTGTTTGTTTATTTTCTTAGTATAATTCATTTTTCATATTCATGAATTTTTTCTTTTATTTACATGTGTGTATGTTTTCTTAGTTTTTTAGAATCTTTCATAATTATAATATCTCTTTCAACCACTTTGCCCACTGTTGCTTTCTTCTTTCTTCTCAACTTCTTAACATATCTATATTTTCGCATTTTTGCTCACTCCCTTTCTCTCTCTCTCTCTCTCTCTCTCTCTCTCTCTCTCTCTTTTCTCTCATTTTTCTAGAATTCATAACAAAGCATAATTTATGACAAGTTGTTTGTTGTTTTCGTCACCCTTCTTCCATGACACATGCAAATGCTGTACCGACACTCTGCACCAAACAATTTGTCATCTCTCTCTCTCTCTCTCTCTCCTTAGCCCTCTTTATTCCACATTACTAAACTTAGTGACATACACACACGTCTCAATGCATATATCAATATCAATACTGCACATCAATAACAATGAAGAGATATTCAAATATATACCTATTTATCAATACACATGTAATCCATTGGGGAAGAGTGAAAAAATAAGAAAATTAGATCAATGTTGAAGTAGATCTGTGATGATGACTTTATATATTATATACTACGATGATGATGATGAAAAATTAATATTAATATCACTTTGCGAAGAGTGTGTCTATTGGAAGAGAGAGAGAGAGAGAGAGAGAGAAAGAGTCTTAGGATTCTTATTCTGTCTTTTGCTCTATTTGTATGCGTGTGTGTGATATGACATAATTTGTCTTGCTTGTCGCGTTTTGTGACAAGGTTGGCTTCTCTCTCTCTCTCTCTCTCTCTCTCTCTCTCTCTCTCTATCGCCTGTCTGCTGTCTAGTACCAAGAAGGCTAGGCGAAATCTCTCAAGCAAGACATTTCAATATCGACAAATTGAAAGTCTCTGGAACCGACACAAGTCACTCTTCTCTTTCACTCACTCTCTTTCTCTCTCTCGCTTTCCTGGTCTCGGTCGGTTCGTTCGTTCCACTTTTCAATCACCGAGCCAAGGGGAGAGGCTTGAAACCAAAAACTCAGAACACCCAGACATGTGATTTAATCAAATTACAGCCATTGAGAGAGAGAGAGAAAGAGAGAGAGAGAGAGAGAGAGTCAAGCTTTCAAGTATTGCACCGCACCTATACACTTCGAGGTTAGATTCTTTTTCGGTTCCAAGATGAATCTCAAGTGCAAGTGTGACAAAGAAAATTAAATGTGACTTGAGGGGGAAAAACGGAAAGAAATATTTCTAAAGGTAAATCTTTCTAAACAATTAAAATGGAATATATTATTAAACTTTTAAGTTTTTTGAAACAGAAAGAAATACGACAATATTAAGAAATAAAATAAAATAAATTCTATTATTTATTTTTCTAATCTATTGTTTTTTTCTCAATGCATGCATTAGTCGAGGGTTGCACTTGACAGTGGTTCTCTCTCTCTCTCTCTTTCTCTCACACACACACATTCTGCTTAAGTTGATATACTGAAAGCAGTGGCACTAGACACTATTCACTCTCTCTCTCTCTCTCTCTCTCTCTCTCTCTCTCTCTCTCTCTCTCTCTCGATTCGTCTACCTTTTTTGTGTGCACACTCGGTTCTGTTC
>WURS02053009.1:0-10907 GCA_011762765.2 Rhinocypha anisoptera | reverse complement strand
GAATGTCGTGTTATGTTCTTTCGCGTGCTGTGGTATCGGAAGGTTATAAGATGGAGAGGCGGGGTGGCAGGATGCCCCGCCTCTCCATCTGGAAGCTTGAAGATGAGCGGAAATGCTCGAAATATTGTGTTAACGTAAGCTTTAACTGTGCCTTTCTTTCTGTGTGTTCCTGTCCGTCTCATGCCTATCTTCTACACATTTTGTGCATCGCCGAAAGGCCGCTTCATTGTTCTCACCTATATATATTATATATATATGAAACCGGCGGAATAATCAGCGGAACACACCGGGCGGCAAAAACTTTATGCGAATCTCGATTCGCATCTTTCGACCTCCTCCCCACCCCCCTCCCAGGACGTCAAAAAGATCGGATATCGAACGCATGTATCGCGAGGGAGGGCGGTCCAGGCGAAACGAAACACGCACACGCCCAGCTTCCGCACGCACACCCCCTCCGTACGCACGCCCTCGCCCTCCTTATCCAAGAGCTCACCTCACACACACACACACGCACTAACACAGCACACCCCCGCCCGGCCTCCCGTTCAAGCGTGGCCCAAGGTCGACGCAGGAAAGAGCGGACGGCGTGGTTTTGGGAGAGCTGTTGTATCAGGCGCCTCTCGCACGAGGTGGGTTGGGTGTTGAAAAGGGGGGGGGGGGGGAGGGAGGGGGAGTGATGCTCGAAAAAGAGGCGAGAGACACTGTCACGATCATGGTCACGTAACCATCGTGCCAGTGGAGCAGTGGGGGGTGCGCACAACAAATCGACGGTTGCCGACCCGTATTCCTTTTGATGCGAGGCGACGCCGCTTCTCTCTCCCTCCTTGCCCCGGTAGGGGAGAATTCTGGGTGACGGGGGTGCGGAACGGAAAGGGTGTCGGGGGGGGGGGAGGCGATCAATTGTCTTGTCGAATCTGGGAAATAATGACCGGGACGCCGAAGAAACGCTAACGTCGGTACCGACCATCCGCAGAATTTTTTCGATGAGAGTGCAAATTTTCCGAAATCCATTCGAAAGAGAGAGGAGAGGGGGGGGAGTGAATTCCACAACGCGGTAAGATAGCGAGAGGTATGGGCGAACTTGGGGAAGTCTCCTCCAAAAATCTTTTTCCCCTCGAGTCAAAAATTTGTCGAATCTTGTTTACAAGGTCGAAAACAAGCCAGAAATATACTAGACCCGACTGGACCAGGAAATTACTCCGGCCAGAAGTTGGTCGGGTGCTCGATTGACATTATTTTCGGGCTCGACATCACAACTACTTTGACGAAAACAAGAGGGTCTGCCTAATTCACAACAAAAGCACAGTGTATTGAGAAATGAACATATGTAAGAAGCAACGGATGATTACTTAGGTACAGACAGTCTCTTACGGACTGATAACGAATTACATGGGGCAGGCAGCCTTTTTATTTCTACCGTTTCAAAATTTGACAAAGTGGGCGAATAAATAGTGGAAACGAAGTTTGTGCATAAACAGCCAAAATTTCATTTTATTCGCTGAGGGGAAAACGCAGCCTTTCAGAACCCGATATATTTACTATAAACAACTTTTCACTAGATAACAGACACTCCGGCTGCTAATAATAACATTATGTAACAAACGAATACTGGGCCGTAAACATGACCGTGGCGCACCCTTCGATGCAAAGAAGACACCTTGTGCAATACAACCACGTGCAGTACAACATGCATCCCTTGCCACACGCCCAAGCAGTGGCTTGCAGCGTATCGTGTAGATATAGATCAGAAACAAGGTGAATTTCACTAATCCTTCTCCATAAGTTTATTTATGGTATAATGCAGTTCATAAAGACTTCACCTGGCCAATTGTGTCATTTAAAATTCAGCTTCGGCTATCACTTTCTCAAATTAGTCCAGTTTTCGTCCACGTGAAGATGGTGCTCAACCAATAACAAACACTAACCATGATATAATTATGAATGAAAGCATGTAATTATTCTTATGTTATTATAAAACAGATGAATAAGTGCATCAGAGTGAAGGTTATAGTGAAGCAAAATGTGGGGCAAAACTAATTGATTAATAACGAAACCAGGTAATAAAGGGATTTGGTTACACATGATACGTGAATATATAAACGATAATACTGGTTAAAAAGGCTTAAGTGCAATTTTATAAAAGATCACAACATATGACACAAGAATGCGAAAAAGCAATAAGATGACACAATGTAGTCGAGGAGATAACAGAACGCACGCTTAAGAAAAGTAGTCGAAGGATTACTAATTTATTTACAGTACACAGAAGTATAGAAAAACAATGTTCAAGTGACAATATGTGCCGGTAATTGCAAAGATATTGGTAATAAAAGGACATTTGGAGCCGTATACATCATAAGTGAAATGATAGTGCGTCTACTAACGTGATTCTTAGAACACAAATGGGAAACATACAGAATAGGAATGCTAACAGAAACAACTATAAAAAGGCAATGCTAATGACAGGTTTTCCTACAAAGGTGAAATACAAATTTGTGAATCCCACTCAGAGTAAATGTAAACAAACATTGGGCGAGTAGCACAACATTTTTTAACAGAGAAGCATTCGAACTGGACGACCACTGATATCAGATATTGTTTCCCTGAGGAACTGTCACTATATCACAATGTGACTTGAAAAATATAAAAATCGGATGACAGCCTGATTACCATGACTGCGTAAATGAGGCAGGATATACAGGTTCTTAATAACTTACCTTGAGATGATTTCGGCGCCAAAAATCACGTCAAATGGTGAAACTTGAGGAATTCTGAATGGCACACCGACAACTGCCTATAGTTCCTGTATAAGAATGTTGAGCACAGTTCGATTTCACTAGATTCATTAGAAAACTACAACAAAGGTCTTCACCCAAACAAAAACACTGTCACACATGCTCACGCGCGCGAACCAACACTACACACAAATCCAAACTCCTCACGAGACACCTAGAGCATACTACTGGAACTAAGAGGGTCAATACCCGGGGAGCGTCAATGGAAATCTCCTTCAAAAACTCATCCATTGCGCATGTGCAAACGAGAAGGCATTTAGTTCCGAAACGAAGGCGCTTTCCTGATCTTGTGTAAATTGAAATATTTTCTTTCTAAATTATTAATTGTGTTACAGCGGCGAATAAAAAATTAGATTCATAGCAATCTTGTTTAATTATTCGAGCGACACCTCTATTGTGATCGGAAGATGACACTAATCAACCTTTGTCACAGGGTGTAGTTATTATGAAATCAATTATATTTTATCTAGAAAATATAATGATATAAGTTTAATATATAATATAGTTAATAAATAAATAATATAAGTTTAATACTTATAACAGCTACTGTACTGTCTTTTACCTCTCATACCTGACAACTTGGAACTTGTAAATGTGATTAAAGCATGCCCCCGACTCCTTGTCTACAGACGCATGAGTGGCTCAAAAAGATCCTTAAGATCCCATCGAAAAAATGGTATAAAATCTTTTCCTCCGGTACGCAATGAAGAAGTCTAAGAGTTGCATTACTCTATTTTCAAGCGATTGGAAAACAGCATGCAAATCGAAGAATTCTTCTAAGCCCCGGCCAAAATGCATACATGTGAACTAAAATGTCCTTTTTTTTGGATAAAAGTGCAATAAAAAAATTTTTAAGGGATTTAGCAATGAAAGAAGATTCATATTTTCATCATTGAAGGTTTTAAAATTGTCAGTGTCACTTTGTTATCTATGGCATTTGCATTACTCCCACAATTTTGGACAGAAATGTGGAGAGTTGCAATCAAGCTAAGTGTACTAGTGAATTTGGTATCTGAATATTATAAATGAAAGCAGGAAACAGATGAAATTCATGTAATTCTTCCTCTCTCCAGACTACTTGTCTAACTTTAATAATAATTCTTTATTTCCCAAAAGGTACTTGGCACATCTTTCATAATATGAAAGTGGGCCATTAAAAAAATGCAAATAAAAAAATAACAATTTAATTTGTCCTGAAGTTGTATTGTACTACTACTGCTTTTTATCTTTCCCTCTACTGCAATCTTAAACAGTTATACCTTAAAGCAGTTTCTCCTTAGAATCCATTTTCTCTGAGGCTATTTGATGATTTTCATCAGTATTCTGTCCTCACCCCCAGATCGATATTTTGATGAACGGTAATCTACCAGTTAAGTTAGGTTTTTAATGAGCCTCAGGTTAGCTTTGCCCCACTTCACCTTAAGTTAATCTCTTTTCAAATCTGCATACCCACTTCCCACCATCTATTTTCTATCCAAAATCCCTATTCTCCACCTACTCTGCAAACCAAACATTCCACCCTCTACCACAACCCATTGCCTCTGAGCACCACTTCCATCCACCTTTCCTGTCTTCTTTGGATTTCATGCAATCACCTCTCCTCACCTACTATTCTTAGCACTTCATTAGTTTTCCTCTCCATCCACCTCAACTTCTTTGTCAGTTGCCAAACCCATATCTCAAGAACCTCTAATCTATGGTCATCATCATTCCTTGTGCTCCAGGTTTCAAATCCATATAATGCTATGCTCCATATGTGGGTTTTTACCAACCTTTTCTTCAGGTCCCTCTCATCAATTCCTTTCTTTTTGTAAAGGCCTCTTTTGCTACTGCAATTCATAGTCTAACATCCTGACCACTACAACCACTTTCCTCTTTGATGCTACCCAAATAAGCAAATTTTTCATCCTGTTAAAATTTATGCCCGTCTAGTATGTTATTTAACCTAGGCTTATTTCTCCAGAATCTCATTATTTTTGTTTTCTATTAATTTTCATCCCAAACCTCTCACATTGGTCCTGTAAATCACTCAACAAGTTCTGCATTCCTTTGACTGAATTACTAACTAGGACCTGGTCATCAGTGAATCTAATTTAATGAGTTCCCCTGCCAACTTTTACTCCTGACTTCACTGTTTCCTGGGCCTCTTTTACCATCTTCTGCGAGTACAGATTAAAAAGTACAGGTGAAAGTGGACACCTGTTTTACTCCCCTGCTTAATTGTGCCCAGGCAGACTCCCCGTTCTCTGTACTTATACGACCTGAGCCATCTAAAGGTTAATGTCTTTTTTTTTGCAACACTTCCATTAGTTTAGGTCATTCTACTTTATGTAATGGTTTCTCAAAGTCTACAAAGCAGGTGAAAACATCTTTATTGTTCTATATTCCATTCTATCAATGTCCTAATCACAGCTATCACATCAGGGGTCATCCTGCTTTTTCTAAAACCAATATAAAATATTACCAAGGATTCTACATGTCAAAATGCTACTCAATATAATGCATTTACCTTACTGCTCAGTAACTATATAGCACCACCCTATGCCTTATATATTAATAATCTTATTCCAATTCTCAATTTTGTGTATATTGACTTTTTCATGCAATGAAAGCCTTATATTCTATTAAAAATTGTTGTAATGTGATATTAGATAACCTTGGGCAACTATAAAAGGTTTTTTCACCTCTAGAGTTCCTACCACTGAATGTACATGGCCCCATAAAATAATGAAAATACTAAAAAAAGATAAAACAAACTAATTTTGCCCATATGAGACTACCGCAACTTAGCTCTTAAGTAAGAACAAAAAAAATACATAGAAATATATTTATTAAATGAAAAGTATTCTACAAAGACCACTTAATAATCATGAATGCTTTCAGTCTTAGAGAAGCACACTTTACAAAAACAGTACCCATATATTGATAAAATGTGGTCGAAAATGAAAAGGTGACATGAAGATTTTACTAAAATTAAGTAGTTAGAAAAATACAGAGGAACACAAATGCTGTCAACACAGACATTAAAAAATAAATCCTTACCACAACTGGTAAAAAATACATGGAATTAAATACAAATGTACAAGGAACTAACAGATGGTTCAGAATACATGGCAGTTCATATTGATATACAATATGCCTATGGAAAACATCTGGTCATATAAATGAACAACCACATAACTTATCCACAAATTGATCCTGAATTTCAGTTGATATTTGTGAAAAAGTTGACATTCTTTCACTCAAGCAATCAAAAATTGATTGCACCACCATTTATTAAAAAATAATCTTTCTCCATTGACTTAATGGAAATTAAAAACCAAGTATGATGCACATGTGCAGAAGTAGGCACATAGCATGTAACATTAGTATTTTTATATAATTTCAACATATTTTTGAAACTGACTTGAACATTCTTTGGATATATAACGACTACATTTAACTTATAAAAAAAAAGGTCACAGCATATTTACACAGGTGTACACACACACACACACAAACTAGAATTACTAAAGAATTTCAGGTAAACAAAATTTGGAAATATATCAAAAAACAATATAAAGCACAGCCAATTTTTTCAAAGTTCCAGATTAGGAAACACAGTTGTCCAAAAAGTCATCTTTGTATGACTATATCTTAAAGATGAGTAGAAAAAGGAAACCACGACTAAGGTGGTTTCCTGGACACAAAATGATAATACTCATCTCAACAACTTGCTACCATTTAATCCTCAGGATTCAAAATAAACTAGAAATTGTTTTCAACAGTCAATATGTGGTACTGCCCCTCCTTAGGAAACACATTTCCACTTTACCAACTCATTACATTGTACTTTTAGGTCTGTTTTCGTCAGAAGAGAGATTCTCGAACATGTCGTGCTGCCATTGGCTTGGTGAACTGGCTTTGCCACCTGCAAATAATATAAATTGAGGCATAATTGCAGCAGCATTACTCCACAAAAATCTAACACTAGGCACCACAGAAAAATTATTATGCAGAATATAAAAAACAATGAAAATGGGACTTAAACAGTCATAAATTCAACGTAAGTGAATGATAATATACACGAGCTCAACACCCATTGTCATAATATTATCACGATTGTCAAGAATCACCTAATGATTCACTCAACTGTTTCAAAATCAAGATTCACAATGTTAATGGCAATTCACCAATAGTGTAGCAAACAGCAACCAAACTGGAAAATCCTGTGTATGAATGGCAGACAAAAACCCGAAGCAACTACTGATCAATACATATATATAATTGGTTATAAGATCTCAATCTATGCTTAATAATATGTACGACTATAAGCCATGAATATCAAATCTTGTCTACATGATATGTAACAAGAAGCCATTGCTACATGCAGTCAATACATAAGGGAGTGTGGCACTACAAAATAAATGTATATACATAACTAATATATTCAATTGTTAATGAACATTTTTCAGTTTATTTATAATCGGTTTATTGTCAATCCTATAGGACATTCATGTTATGACGATACATCTGAGATAAACCGAAGCGACAACTATGCATACCCATTTTCATTAATTTAAAGTGTCTTGCAGGCACAATACCACGTTTATGTGATTATTTTGAGATTTGGAGATTCATAAGCTTTACCCTTTATGATGGATACAAAAAAAAGAAATCATCTGAGGAGAGAGGCTTTTTTGAAACAACACGTTAACAAAAAATCCAACAGTTAAGATAAAATTGTTAAAATAATCACAGCTCAAGAAGCAGAGAAAACAAGGTCCAAGCTTCAGAGAACTATATTGTTAAAGGAAACCGCACGTACAGAAATTTTTAGATGCATGGTGCATGCAAATGTCATCAGAAGTAATTCCACCAGAAGGCATTTAAAGGGCCTTCAAAAGAAAAGAGTGATAACTTTGGAAATTAATTCTATGATTTTCTGATGGCATGAGTGATGCTTTCTCATCAACGAGCATATATAATTATGAAAGTTTTAAAACTGTGAAGGGAATTTAAGATTACAGTCCTGCACTGATGTTATGTGAGATTTTCTATAGGTAAATGCTGAATCCAGATCACCTCTAACTAAAAAATGTTTGTGTAACTGGAATTGGCATGAATACTTTTTTTATCCAGGTTTAACAACTACTCAATGATGCCTCCAAGACCAAGAGTATATTTCATTTTATATACAATGCAATTTAAAATAAATTTACTACAAACTTTATTCATACTCATTTAGACCCTGGCCTGAAGAAGTTAGTTTTTCTGTACAGACCTCTATATCCAACTACTCTCTTAGTCTGTAGATTTTAAGCTGAATAGAGTTAGGTTATTGCTAAATTTCATTACATTATTACACAGTGGATTTCATTTTTATTGTTAGGATATTCGTAAAACAATAGCTACAAAGTTTTCGATAGCAAAAAGAAGTATATGTAGATATCACAAGTACTGGCATATGTAGTCTATGCTTGTGAGAATAGGTTAATATGATTGATGTCTTGAGTTTCAACATCCTTTCCTAGTTAAATTTATAGGCCACTTTAATTTTAGTCACGTTGCCATCATTACCAGGAAAATATTTGTGATGTTGTTACCCTAAATTCATATGAACCAGGTGCTGAGCAATTTTTTTACATATATCACGTATGAGTAGGGTTAGCCATACGGTGTATACTTTGTACATTAACATATTGTTCATCTGCTGCTCATTTCCAGCATTTTTATAAAAAATTGATGGAAATTCTCAGGTTTCTAGTAGATTCCTAACATAATGCAAATATTTCCATGTTTTGACATTTAAAAGAGCCATACAATTTTTTTGACTTCCTTCAAGTCCAGGAATGTTTTGCCATTCACCAGATATAACTTTCAGGATGTACACTGAGTTAATTGGCTTGCAGAAGAGCAATAACAACTACACTTAATAGAAGGGAAAAACCCTGATTTTAACACCAAAATGAAATCAATTATTGAAAACTATACATAAATAATTTAATACAAAAAACACAAGAACTTTAGGATAAGGAGTTACTTTGGAGGAATACTTTTGATTATCTTTCCCAAATTAATTTCACCAATAAGTTTGAAATTGTTAAATCACGCTAATATTCCCCTGAAGGGGTATAACTTCTAATGAAAAATTTCCACTGACAATAAACAAGGAAATTTGCTCACTAGTAACACCAATGGTAGGAAAACCTTGTTAAATGGCATGAAAACATATATGCAAGTCAGAAATCATTATAAACCAATATTGTAAAAGGAAAGAAGAAGAGTACCATGTACTATTTAAGAGCCATTAGTAAAAACAAGTAAGACATTCACATGACCAATTACAGTAGCTACAGCTTAAATCACTAGACAAAAATGAGAATTCTAAATAAAAATCCATAAAATAAACAGAAAGAACTACCAATGCAAGTAGTAAATAAATTTCCTTCGAATCCATCACACAAACCATCCTTTAAGTGTACATTTAGAGGGTTAAAGATGTCACAAGCATAAGAAAATGACACTTGTGCAAATTAAAAAATATAAGAGGCTTCATGCGACATGAAATCATCATGCCCCACGAAGGCATGGACTTACGTGTGTAGCTATTGCTCCCACCCATACCAGGAGCACCACGCCCAATGGCTCTTCTTATCCCTCCTCCTCCTCCTCTTGTATACCCTCTGCCTGGCATCCCTATGAAGTGTCCTCTGCCACCCCTGCTTCTGCCCCTTAGAACATACCCCCCCCTGAACATCCTGCCCCTCCCTCCCATTTGACCAGGGTAACGGCCACCCCTTCCACCCCCCCTGGGGCCACCACGGCCTCTCCCCAACCTCACCCACTCCTCATCCCGGTTATCATGCTTCAAAACCAAAGGTGTACAATTTCACATTACTACACACTTCAAGGGAGACAATTCCCTCTTACAATTACTGCACTCATATGTACGTGTTAATATATATATATATTTAACCCCTTCTTTTAACACGAGCCCGTGCATGATCTCGTCCGAAACGATATTTACTTGTATGACAGATTCACACTATGAAAATCAGTCTTACATGGTGCATGATGGTGAATTAAGTCCATGCATGCTAAAGTGGGAGGAGTCTGCACACAAAGGGTGGCACAGTGGTATCGTTTTTGAATCATGCCAACTGGATTACCACAGTTTTCACAATTCAAGACACTGCACAGGTTATGTTCACAGAATTTAATTCCGACACTTGAATAACATATGAGGGTGGTCTGAAAAGTTTCCAATCCAACAAAGATACAAGAAATTTTTTATTTTTCAGCAGTCTCCTTGTAACTCTACACACTTCTCCCAGTGATGCTCCCATCTCTGCAACCTGTCCAAAAAGTACTCTGCTTTTTCTCTGCAAAATAATTGTTCGCGAAGCTGATTGCCTCTTAATTTGACAAAAATCTCTGTCCTCCGAGCGTAAATTTTAGATGAGGGAACAAAAAGAAGTCGCTTGGGGCTAGATCTGGTGAGTAAGGCAGATGGTCAAGCAGTTCAAACTGTAATTCGTGGATTTTTGCCATGGCAACCGCTGAGGTTTGAGACGGTGCGTTGTCTTGGTGAAAAAGGATTTTTTTTTCTGCAAATGTGGCCGCTTTTCTGCAAGTTCTACCTTCAGCTTGTCAAGTAATGCTCCTGTAATGGTTTTTCCTTTTTGAAGATAATCGATTAAAATAACTCTATGACTATCCCAAAAAACAGTTGCCATCACTTTCCCAGCTGAAAAAATAGTTTTTCCTTTTTTTGGAGTCGGTTCCCCCTGTGCAGTCCACTGTTTGGACTGTATTTTTGTTTTGGGCGTATAATGGTATATCCAAGTTTCATCTACAGTAATTAATCTGTGCCAAAACTCGGATTTATTGTGCCTAAACTGCCCCAACAGAGCATTGGAAATGTTCATTCGATCAAGTTTTTGGTCTAATGTGAGCAAACGCGGCATCCAACGCACAGACAGCTTTCTCATGCCTAAATGTTGATTTAATATGTGACAAACACATTCTTTTGACATGTTCATAACCTCTTCTATCTCACTTTAATTCGGTGGTCGTCTAGCACCATTTGGTGAACTTTGGCGATGTTTTCGTCGGTAGTTGCAGTTTTTG